>WITN01000719.1:0-45134 GCA_015025155.1 Lactarius quietus | reverse complement strand
GGATGCCGTAAGAGGTGGATATCGTCTGTGGGACGCTTATTTGATCGAGCATGTATTCCAGCCAGCAGCAATGAGCGGATCCATCGGTGTATTGCCAGTACTATAGAATATAAGCCGTGTTGGGTACGCTATGCCCAAGCTGAACTGGATATCGAGGTTCGGCTCCACTTCTGGATTGGTCGGATTGTACCCTCCGCCGTTGACCAGCGCGACCGTGTAAGACGCAAACAGGCCGTCGGCGCGATATTGCCTCATGAACATCATTAGGTCGTCTGGACTCGGATACTCATTGTTAATCCCGCAATTCCGATCACGTTCAAATGCGCCGCAGTGGGCACGTAGGCAGATGTCCTGTACAGAGAACGTAGCAACGCCGGCGTGACATATATCGCCCACTGGCAATACGGCTCGACAACGCCGTCCGCGGTCTCCTCGCCGGGGTATGCACCTGTGCCGCTGCTTTCCCCGCCGCGGCGCTTTAGCGGCTTCTGCACGGCGAATCCAGAAAGCCAAAGTGTGTGGTTGGTACGACGGTTTGCAAGCACCACAGCGCCTCGGGGAGCCCGTAGCTGAGCGTGCGGAGAAAGTGGTGTTGGTCCCAGTGTGATGGTAGAGTTGGTATGATGCTCCTAGCAGATCGTTGGCCCGGGACACGGGTACCCCCGATGAGTGTTACCTGACTGCCGCGTGTTTCGTTAAGACCATGGAAGGGTACGTTGTGATGTTTGAGCCAGCTGCTGACGAGCTCTGGCACCTCTGTAGGCGGCGCGACAAGCTCAGCGACCTGCTCTTTTGACAGGTGTTTGCCATATCTTTTAATGGGGCAGGACATACGTGAGTGGTTAATGCACGTGAGGAAGAGTGGCAAAGACGCACTTTGGATTGTCGGGGCTGCTGACCTCATGTAGCGCCTCAATCAAGGCGTTCTCGTCTTGGGCTCTGAGCGCAATGTGGAGATCAATGGTGGTATCAGCAGCCGGGTGACCCAAGTTCGTCCAGTCATCCGGCACCGAACTCCAGCTGTGCTTCACGTGTATGGCTCCAAAAAATTGGTGTGAAGGGCGTTGCGATGACACTGAGGGACGTGGTGGTGAAGATAGAAAGCACAGAGAGCATGTGATAGCGCATCGTCAACGAATGTTAGCGGCTCCAAGCCTGAAATGCAGCCTCTGACCCCACAAGGGAACTTGAAACCTTAGTGTCAGAGAGAGGAGGGCTGACTCTGTGCCGTAGTAGGTAGAGCTTTTATGGTGCACTTTCGTGTCATCGGAACTGGACTAGACAGCACCTGCAGCACCGTTTGAATATGGGAGGCCAAAGATAGGCGCATGGCGCGGTCCGCGGCCCCTAGGCTGTGGCTACAGTCGCTGCTGTCAATTGGACGGGGAACAACTTGAAAGCGACCCTACTACCTTAGCTGACACGCGAAAGGATACAATATAATTGAGCGAGGATAAAGTTTCAAAGTGAAATTCAGACGTTCCGGTTACAGCAAAGTCCTTATTTATTGGCGGTTTCAACAATTTACGTTCGTTGCGATGTTTGAATTGGTGTTTCGGCCCCCACGCCGGGTTTTTTCCCACAAAAAAATAATTGCGGAAGAATTAAAATAGCCCCGGGCATGGCAGGTTACGAAGGGATAACCAATTTATAACGTATATTTAGCGATATAACTCTCAACGTGAGAAATTCTATTTGTACCTCATTACGAACTCAGCCCTAGTGCGCTAGATAAACAGATGTAAACACCCGCCAATAAAGTGGACTTTGCTGTACTTCAACTTGAAGCCACTTCTGTTACGTAGCGTTCGATATTGGACCCCAGGAAACATTTAAGCGCAGAAATCAAGGACGAGCTAGTCCGAGTTGACGACAACGTGTGTTAGTTGAGGTAATGGAATCTATTCAGATGTCGTGTGCAGTGTGTCAATGTGGAGGTGGTAACTACAGCAACGACAGTGAAGATGGTGGTAGAAATCTGAAAGAGCCTGGATGCTTCAAGTGCAGCCCGAGTAATCAAGTAACCAGTATAAATGTACTTCTCTGATAATAGCGTCAGTGCTTGTTGTGTTACCTCACCGTGTTGCGGCCATGTTTGCGGTCATAATTGGTCGATCAGTGGTCGAATACTACAGCATGAGTACAGAAAGAGATAGAGCACAGAAACTTTACACTAATCGTACAATCACTAAATTCCAGGCATGGATCATCACGGCTCGCCGAAGGGAAAGGATATACCGAGAGAGCGATTGTATTGTTGGGCCGAACCACTGCCTGCTGAATTACAGCTGGACCCGAGAAAGTGATACTCTCGTACTTTCTTCACTGGTCAGCTTATGTCCCCTGGATCGACGATCCGCACTGCACTTGGACCTCATCCAACACCACGACAGTCCGGACGACGGTGAAAGCGAGGGCAGCAAATAGCACGGCTCTGCACGCATTGCTCGAGCTGATGAAGGACTCCGTCCTGACACCGAGCGTCACGCACGTAGGACAGGAGAAGTGTGAGAGCCGCATGTGCGCGCGCTGTCCACGATGCACGCGCTTCGAAAAAGGCCCAGTAGTAAGGCGTCTCTTTCAGCACCGGGAGAATCGGGTGGTAATGGCGGACGCACTGGCTATCGTGACCTCACACTCGTCGTGTCGTTGCGTTCGTGATTGAAAAAAAGGTTGAGTCGCCGATCACTGATGATTGGCAGTGTCCAGATCTCGTTGTTTGTGAGGTGAGGTTCAGGGCTGTCATATGATCATCGTCAATAATGCCGCGTTCCAGTGTGCGAGGATGACCAAACGCGAATTCGGGGGTTCATGCTAGGCACATGCTGCAATGCTGCATATATGAATTACAAGAAAGACCAAGAGAAGGACTTACTGTGGATGCCAAGGTGGATGAAACCCCTGGGGAGCACATTGAGTGATCGAGCTGCCCCAGCTCAACCCCAGAACTAACACGTCACATGATGTCACGTGACTGAAAATTTACTTCACTTTCAGTCCCCGATTTTAACGTTTATTTTATTTTATTTTAATTTCTATTTGTGCATTTTAAATACCGTAAAAACAAGGACAAATAACGCGTGCAACAGTTCGTTTACTGTACGGTTTTGGCACGCATCCCCGTTCCCTTGCCCCCCGTCGCGCGCGCCGTTTCCGCCCTCAGGCCTCAGGCCCAGTTTTGAACCCCCACCGCCATGGCAGCGCAGGAAGGAGTAGGAATGGTAAGCCCTTCCAGGTCCCTCTCCACCGACATCGTCTATGCTCACACAGAACAGGAGAACACGGGACGACGCAGGGCAATGCAGGGACAATCCCACCCTCCTGTCATGCCCAACCTCGTCCACGCGCACTGTTACGATTAGCCACGCATGTCACATACGTTGACCGTTTAGCCTGAACTTTTGCCACAGTCTCCCGTATCACATGGACTATCAGTGGGACCATTTTCACATTTTGATTCATACTTCTTACGCCCCGCGCGCCCTCTTGTACCCGTGACTCCGGACTACTTACTAAACATCTTCTGTCTCGTTCGGCGCGGTTTCCATATGACATCATACTAGTACAAGTACTAGTAGTATTGGTGGCGATCCTAGTACCGCAGCTTTCCCAGTAGTGGCGTAGCTTGATTCGTATTTAACATGTACTTCTAACGGACAAGGACCTTAGGTCCGAGTTCTGAATCTCATCGACTTCACACTGTCATACCCTGCGGGCTGCATCCAAGTCCAGTCGACTTGTCAGTTCCAACCTTCTTCTCTACGACGATTGGAGATACTTCGTATCCATTCCATCGCTCGTATATCACTACTCCGCCTAGTGTAACGTCCCAGGTCACGCCATGTATCTGACCTAACCCATAAGTCACGGGACGACGGATCGAGCATGGTAAGGGGGATGACGAGTCGCTCCCTAATACTTACCAATACGTGGACCGATGACTGATCGTGTACTATACAATGACTGACGGGTTTGTGATACGATTACTGATCATACGAGGACGATTACTTAGCCAAGGAGTAGCATTAGTAGTAGTGGCGGTCTCGCTGACGAAGGCGGACTGCAACCTAGTACTATATAAGGAAGCTATCGACTGTTGTGGTCGATAGCTTGGATTTCTTGTACATCTCTCACCTTGTTATCCAAGTCGTGGTTCCTTCTCTTCCTCTCGTCCTTTCGGACCGTGTGTCAAGACAAACTATCAAGGAAACTCCGCCTTCGTGCGTTGAGACGTCACTCTGCCTTCGCGCTAGAGTATAGGAATTCGCTGAGTCACCGCGTTCCATCTTACACGTGCCTAAGTCAGGCTCACGTGCAGCTCGCACGTAACATTAAATCCAAGCTCTACCAAATCGTCGAACGCCGTGGCTACTCTACACACAAAAGACGGCTGGGACTTCCAACCCTATCGCATCGACACAAGAGAACGAGACGCACCTACGCGCTACCTTATAGGACGCGTAAGGTGGCGACACGTACCAGACACCAGAAGAAGTGAAGAAAACAACACAGGATACTACGCAGAAGCGGCTACCGCACAACGGTATCACCCCGTAGTCTTCAACAAAGAACGTTGCTGTTGGGTTGAACTCCGGTGGAGCAATACTAACAGCTACTTCGAGGCGACACGGCCAGCAGCCGACGATCTACATATCAACATACCATTGGTAGACGCACGGCCAATTGACAACCAAGGACCCATAGACGGGCAAGAAGAAGAAGGAGACAACCTTGATTCGGAACCCCCAAGGACCGAATTCCAACTACGAACAACAACCACAGTTGCGTCAAGCCACACTAGCGAACGATCGGACACCCGCATAGTGAAGTAGCAGAACCAGGAAACATCGCAGCACAATCACCAGAAGTAGACGCGCTCGCCGCACAAACAGCTGAGTTACACATACCTGAACCGATAAGGGGTATACCATACAGTTACATGACGACTCAGACAGAAGTATCGCCACCTCGACTCGTCATCAACGAGCAGACAGGTCACGTCCAACAAATACAACCAGAAGACATGGAAGCTGTCAATCGAGCAATGGGACCGGATGTCCCAGACGCACCAAGCATCCCCGAAGGAACTGAAATGTTCTACGAGTTCCGACTCAACAGAAATAGGGTACCATCACCCGAAAACAGACCATTTCCTCCTAGGAGAGAACCAGCAGGAGGAGGAGGGCCACCCAACGGTGGATGGCCACAAGGAGGAGGGGGAGGAGGACCACCTCCAGCAGGACCCCCAGGAGGACCACCTCCAGCAGGACTTCCAGGAGGACCAGCGATAGCGAACCAACAAGGAAACGACAAATTTATCGGGAATCCACCACCAACGTTCACAGGAAACAGATCCCAGGCCGAGTCATTCATCCTTCAATGGGAGGTATATGCCGGGGTCAACGCCAATCATTCCGCCATGAGAAACAAGTATCAAAAAGCTATGTTGTTTCTCACATACATACAAGGAAATGCGGTTAACCAATGGGTAATGTCCGCAAGCCGATGGCTCGTCAATGAAGTGGCCACCGGAACCGATCAATTCAACAATAGGCTATGGGAAAACCTCCTCAACGCCTTTCAACGACAATTCGGCGACGTTCTGAGTAAAGAACGAGCCCAAGCCCAGCTCGACGCCGGCATACACATGAAGGATGGAAGAATCGACGATTATATCGCAACATTCGAACAGCTGGTTCGACACGCGGGGTACAACATCAATGCTGAACAGACCCTCAAATACTTCACAAAGGGACTACCACGAGCATTGTATGAAACAATGTACCAACACGACGACCCCAGGAACTACGAAGAATGGAGGGATTCCGCCCTGAAGAGGCAACAAAAGTGGATCCACATGCAAACGGTCAGGGGCAACCTGGACGCCTTCAAACCAGGGCGAGCTCCAGGGGGAGCATTAGCTAAGTTGCTCGCGCCACTACAGAATGATGACCGAATGGACACATCCGCAGATCGAGTACGAGGACGACTGACAGGGGCTGAAGACATCATGGCAAGCCACCCCCGAAACACAAGACCCCCACAGCCACCATTCCCACCACGAGGGGGATTCATCCAGAGACAGTTCAAACGGGACCACAGTCAAACGCAGTGTTACAACTGCCAGAAGATGGGTCACATCAGTCGCGACTGTAGACAGCCGAGGAGACGTCGCGACACACAAGTACGCACCACTGAAACCGCGCCAACTAAAGAAGAAAAGGCGGCGGAATGGCTACGAGGAGTAGCAGGAGATGACGAAGAAGTCAAAGACCTGGTCCTACAGCAGTTGATGGGACAGGATTTTGGAAACGCCTGAACCCGGCGGCCTGGGTGAGGGCAATACGTTGTAACTCTGTGTATATTATGCGCTACCGATCTATGCGAGTACCAGTGTCTATTCGTGCAAGTTACAACATGGCCGATATCAAAGCGTTAGTGGACTCAGGAGCCACTGACAACTTCATCCATCCAAAATTCGTAAAAAGGATGGGATTGGGACAACGGGCATTAGATAAGCCAAAAATATCTACAACATCGACGATACCACTAATAAAGCGGGGCAGATCACACACTACCTCACGCTTAACGTGGAAACAGGAAGAACAAAAAAGGAAATGAGATTCCTTATCACCGACATTGGACAGGAAGACATCTTGCTCGGATACCCTTGGCTTGCCACCTACGAACCAAGGTTCAGCTGGCGCCATGGCACTATAGACGAAAAACAACTTCCTATAGTGTTACGATCAATCAACCCAAACGACAGAAGAGCGGTGCTGAAAAGACTGCTAACGGAGGAGAAAGAAGACGCAACAATAAAACGAACGTTCACCAAGGACACCAAAGAACAAATAATAACAACCTTGGAGGAACAAGTATACGGACGAAGATCAGCAGTGGAACTGGCAGTAGACGCCAAACAATACACCGAGGAGGTCAAAATACCAGTGGAGTACCAGGGCTTCACAAAGGTATTCAGCGAACAGGAATCAAAGAGGTTTCCGCCCAAAAGAAGCTGCGATCACGCAATAGAATTCAAAAAGGGCGCACCCGAAGTTATCGACTGCAAAATATACCCCATGACTAGGGTAGAAGACGCAGCATTGGATGACTTTATCGACGAACAAATCGAGAAAGGATACATACGACCCTCCAAATCCCCGTACGCATCCTCATTCTTCTTCATCAAAAAGAAAGACGGAAAACTACGACCCGTACAAGACTACCGACGCATAAACGAGTGGACAATACGAAATCAATACCCACTCCCGCTCATAGATGATCTCATCCGAGATCTTGGAGGGGCTCAAATATTCAGTAAACTGGACGTCCGACAAGGGTATAACAACATACGAATCAAGGAAGGGGACGAACACAAAGCCGCATTCAAAACGCGCCGCGGACTCTTCGAGCCAACTGTCATGTACTTTGGGCTGTGCAACTCGCCAGCAACATTTCAAAGTTTCATGAACGACATATACCGACCAACAATAGCAAAACACGCACCCAATGGAACAACCATACGGGTATACATGGATGACATTGCCATAGCCACAGCACGTCAACCGAACGCATTAAGACAACATCAAAAGGCAGTATGCGACGTTCTGGAGGTCGCTCAAAATCACGACCTCTTCTTCAAACCAGAAAAATGTGTATTTAACGCCTCCAGTATCGATTACCTGGGGGTAATCCTTGAAGAGGGGGTAACACGCATGGACCCCGTCAAAATTTCGGGTGTTCGCGACTGGACTACACCCACATCAGTTAAGGACGTACGATCTTTCCTTGGCTTTTGCAACTTTTACCGGCAGTTTATCAGAGGCTTCGCGAACATTGCCAAACCATTAAACGAACTAACGCGCAAAGATGAACCATGGCAATGGACGACAAGACATCAAGCCGCATTTGACACACTCAAACAAAGGGTTACAACGGAACCCATACTAGCACACGCGGACCAAACACAACAATTTGATCTAGAAGTAGATGCATCAGGGTTCGCGGTAGGAGCAGTACTGTTACAGAAGAAAGCAGACGGGAAACGACATCCTGTGGGGTATTATTCGGCAACACTCAACGCTGCTGAACGCAACTACGACATCTACAACCTAGAGTTGTTAGCAATCGTAAAAGCGCTACGAAACTGGCGACATTTACTAGCTGGATCCCCACACAAAGTACGCATATTCTCGGATCACCTCAACCTTCGTTACTGGCGAGATCCCCAGAAGATCAGCCGACGAATCGCTCGAGAAGTACTGGAATTAGCGGAATACAATTTCGAAATACATCACGTCAAAGGAACCGCAAATGGTAGAGCCGACGCACTCTCGCGACGCGCTGACTACGACCAAGGAGAAAAAGACAACGAGGACGTCACGGTCCTACCAAGCGACTTGTTCATACGAACAACGACTACCCAACCACAACAAGACGAGGAAAGGATACGCAAATGGGTTGATCCCCACAAATTGATCAAACAAGACGAACTTTGGTGGTACCAAGGTCAAAGACTGGTCGTCACAGGAACAATAGGAGAAATTAGAGAAGTAATCTCCACACACCACGATCCCCCTATTCACGGACATCCAGGAATAAACCGAACAACTCAAATGGTAGAACGCCACTATTGGTGGCCCACAATGAAACAAGATATCGCCGAATACGTACGAGGATGTGCCGAGTGCCAGCGATGTAAGGTCAACACCCAAAGGACAAAGGCACCACTACAACCAATATTCCCGAAACCCGAAGCAACACCCTTCGAAGTAGTGGCGCTAGACTTCATCACCAAACTCCCGACATCAAGGGAGTACGATTCCATACTTACCATCACTGATCACGATTGCTCAAAGGCGTCAATATTCATACCCTGTAAAGAAGAAATATCTGGCGAGGAAACTGCAGCCCTATACGCCAAACATGTAGTCGCACGATTCGGACTACCAACAAAACTAATTAGCGATCGAGACCCCCGATTCGCGTCCAAATTCACAAGGGAACTGTGTCGTCTTCTAGGGATACAGCAAAATATCTCGACTGCTTACCACCCACGAACGGACGGACAATCGGAACGAACAAACCAATGGCTGGAGCAATATCTCAGGCTCTGGGCCAACGAACGACAAAACAATTGGGCCGATCATCTCGCACTGGCCGAATTTGCACACAACAATTGGATTAACGAATCCACACGCGAAACTCCATTTAGGTTACTGATGGGATATCACCCACACACTAATTGGACGGATAAGAAATCACCCATACCACAGGTCACGACCAGGCTGGAACAACTGAAGGAGATCAGACGACAGGCACAAGAACAGATGCGCCGAGCGCAACAGTCATGGGTCAAGCATCGTGACACCCCCAAATATCAAATAGGGGACAGGGTATGGCTAGAGGGACGGCATCTGCGAACCAATCAACCAACGGCAAAACTTGCGCCCAGGAGGCACGGACCATTTCGGGTCGTCCAGGTGATGTCTCCTGTCAATTATCGGCTCGAACTTCCCACACAGTGGAGTATCCACGACGTGTTTCATACAGATCTTCTCACACCATACAAAGAAACGCTGATTCACGGCGCAAACTATCAGCGCCCACCGCCCGAATTAGTGGAGGACGTGGAAGAATATGAAGTCGAAAGAGTACTAGACTCAAGAAGATACGGACGCGGGCGTAAACTCCAATACCTGATCAAATGGAAGGGATATGCCGACTCGGACAACCAGTGGGTCTCATGGAGCGACATCCATGCGGACGAAAAGATAAGGGAGTTCAAGCAGTCTAATCCACTGGCCGAAATTCACATAAAGGCAGGGACTGTGATACGACCAATCCCCATCCAAATGGCCTACATCCCTATTAACACTCTTACACACATCGATGACCTCCCCTCAGTTCACACCCTCACTACCTACGACACCACCAACAACGTGGACGACCCATTCTGCTCCGCCGTGGAGTACGTCCGGACGACCGCCATCAATGATCAAGCAGCCCGAGACCTTGCCGAGGCTCGCCGGCGATTCCCAACACCCGCAAGCGGTCGAGTGGAGGACGATGAGGGAGAAGACCGCCATGATGAAGGAGGTGATGCAGTCATGGCGACTGGATCAGATAGTGACGAGGACGGCGAGGGAGAGACGGACGAGGATACGGTTGCTGATGAGGCAAGTATCCTCCAGCCCTCCACCGCCGCAACATCCACTACCGCTGTCGACCGATACGACAGTGATGAGTCATCAGACAACGACGACGACGACGACGACAACAACACCTACCACGAGACCAGGGCTGACTCATCCGACGAGGACCAGTCCTACTTTGAAGCCAGGGTTGTTTGCACCCGATGCGACAACCCCCAAACTACTGTCATTGCGCACCCCGCATCATACCCCCACCTATCACAAGAGTCGACGACGAGTCTGCCGACGAAACCGGTGATGCTGAAGGAGGACCACCGCCGGTTGCTGTCATCTTCGGACCGATGGCGGAAGCAGGGTACGCTGCTCGCGGAGTACTACCCTACAGTCACGCACCAATCCCGTCTCCAACTACTACGCGCCGAGCGAATGCGGCGAGGCGCCCTATCCGTGCCGTATCGCCTACCCCCGCGGGATTCACCCTCAACAACGGGATGAATTGGGTCCCGATGGTGATCGAGCACGAGGGTCGACGGGTACCAGCGCGGTACGTGCGAGTTCGCATGCTCGACAACCCAGAGGTCTTCGGGACTATGGGGAGGTACGAGCCTATCTACAGGGGAGACATTCACGCCGAGCCATGTCGGATATGGGGCCCGCAGCTGAGTATAATCGTGATGAGCTCAAGTATTTCAAGGCTGACTTCCGGGGAAAGCGCCAGGTAGACGAGGCTCTTGCCAGACTGGGGACATCTCCCTTCAGGCTGAGGTGAGACGCTACCGCGCGTCCCAGGAAGTCATCGAGGAGTTGGAGGCCGCCATCAAGAGACTTGAAGATGACGTGTTCGTTCACGTCGACCGAGCTCGTCACTCGGCAAGAAGACTCGGGCGGGCACATGCGTTGCAGAGGGTACGTGACGAGCACGAAACAGATGTCGGACTTACCGCGGTTACGAATTGGGTGGTTGAGCGTGGGCGCTCACCCATATGAAGGGGGTAATGTAACGTCCCAGGTCACGCCATGTATCTGACCTAACCCATAAGTCACGGGACGACGGGATCGAGCATGGTAAGGGGGATGACGAGTCGCTCCCTAATACTTACCAATACGTGGACGATGACTGATCGTGTACTATACAATGACTGACGGGTTTGTGATACGATTACTGATCATACGAGGACGATTACTTAGCCAAGGAGTAGCATTAGTAGTAGTGGCGGTCTCGCTGACGAAGGCGGACTGCAACCTAGTACTATATAAGGAAGCTATCGACTGTTGTGGTCGATAGCTTGGATTTCTTGTACATCTCTCACCTTGTTATCCAAGTCGTGGTTCCTTCTCTTCCTCTCGTCCTTTCGGACCGTGTGTCAAGACAAACTATCAAGGAAACTCCGCCTTCGTGCGTTGAGACGTCACTCTGCCTTCGCGCTAGAGTATAGGAATTCGCTGAGTCACCGCGTTCCATCTTACACGTGCCTAAGTCAGGCTCACGTGCAGCTCGCACGTAACACCTAGGGTAATACCCTACGCTCTCGCATACTGTCGTCGCCATATCCACGGCCCTCATCGGGGGAGGTTTGGCAATCGCTACGCCAACATCGACACACGAACCCCGCGCATAATCGGTACTCCACGCTCGCCACTCAAGTCAAGTCGATACGTCCAGTCGAACGTAACACGCACGCAGGGGGGCCTTCTCCCCCCTCCCCCTTCTTACGCCCGCCTGCCCGCCCACTCCCCCCACTTGCACGTGAACGAGCATGCAAATGCTGGACGACGCGGGGACAACCCCCCCCCTTTAGCACCCGTCTTCTCCATGCGCAGACAGGGGGCTGTGCAGGAGGGTTTGTGCCCTCCTTCTCATGTCCCCAACCCCACTCATGTGCAAGGGAATGCGTAAGGTATGCCCCACCTTTTTTTCCCCCTCCTGCCTCTGCTCACACTCTCTATGCTCACCAGGATACCCTGCGTTTGCCGGGGTAGCAAGGGGGCGAGAGTACCACCCACTCCTGCTACTGCCACCACCACATCCCCTTGCCCACACCAGGGTAAACATGGCGCGAGGGTACCATCGACACCCCCTCCCTCCCTTGCCGCCACCGCCACCTCCCCTTGCTCGCGCCAGGGTAAACAAGGGTTTCACTCCCACACGAGGGGAGCGGCGGCAGTGAAGGTGGGGAAGAGGGGGGGAGGCGTTGACAGAATCCCGCCCCCTTGCTTAACTCTGGTGCGCGTGAGGCAGCGGGGGCGGGGGAGGGGGGAGGTCGACGGTGCCCCCATCCCCTTGCTTGCGGGGGCAATGTGGGCGAGGGAGGCGGTGGCGGCGGTGGGGGGGGGGGACAGGGGGACAAGCGTGAGCAGGGCACTTCCGCCCCCTCCCTTGTTCCCACCTGCTGTCCCCACCAGTTGCCCCTACCCCCATTTATAACCTAACGGGGGGCGCGCAGGATGGACCCTCTTCATCTCATGCCCCTTTCGTGCAAAGGGGCATGAGAAAGGTATGCTTCCCTTTTCGCCCCCATCACCTTTAGCTCCCCCTTGCATGTAAAAAGGGGGGGCTAAAGTGGTGTCCAGAGGGGGTTGCAGGAATGGGGGGTGGTAAAGGGATGTGGTGGATGGTAGGTAGTGTAGCGTTATCACCTAACGCTTGTTCGACTTGAACAGGTCTACAACGTGACATTCGAGTATACGGATGAATGTTGATAATCACTGGCAACTTAGCTAAGCTGCACTGCCCCTAGGTCACTTGATATAGACACTAGGGTACCCAAAGGGCAAGCTTCAATCAATAGATTGGAAGATGATGAGAATAGACTGGTGATGATTCAAGAAGACCAAGCTGACAAGCTATGGTCTTCCTACTACAACTTATATACAGATACTCGCTGGCTTTAAAGCGCAGCTGGAAGTCCAAACCCTAGTACAGTGATAATAGTATCGAGTCATCGTAAGTAAATACCAATACCTGAAACACCAGTGAACCCAAGTACCGGTGACGCGTCAGTGTCCATGACTAATGAGGCTTACTACCATAGTCATAACCATATAGTAAGGTCCCAAACTCCGAGACCTCGTAATGCTGATGATAAGTAGTCCGAATGATGTCAAAACGTGACATTACCCCTTTTTCAGGCGGAATGTCCTTGTTCGAAAACCCAAGGAATGATGGTCGCACCTTGACTGATAGACACCTCCTGATCCATAATACACTGCAGTCCATTCGCCTCTTCCAGGCGACGCGTACTCTTCCTAACCTCGTTGCCAACGACGTACTGTTCATTTTCGAGAGCGGTGATCTGCTCGGCGAGTTCGGTGTACCGGCTGGTGACAGCACGGTAACGGAGGACCTCCCCCACAACGACCGGTCAGGGATCTGCGCCATGGCCAAGTCGACCCCGTGGCGATCACCATAATCTTGGCGCAAGTAGCGCAACTGGTCGTGCTCGTAATGGCAGTCGTTATCCACGGCATCGAAATCAGGGGCGGCATGGACTTCACCTTGTTGAACCTCTCCTCCTTTCTCCATACATCCGTATACAATGGGGTTGTTGCCAGGCATCACATGGATGTACTTGGCAACGGTAATATGACCGTTGATGGTCATTCTGAAAGCGATGTACCTAGGGGGAATGTTCAGCTCAAAACGTCGGGGGCGTCAGCCTTGTCTTGAGCGCGTTGTCGCTCGGCCGGAGCTCCTCCTCCGCGGTAGTCTGGGAAACAAGGGCTCTCCTTTGGTGTTGCCACACCAGCTCTTCTTCCTCGCCGTGCCCTCCGCGGCACAAGTGGTACCCCTTCATCTTGGGATCTCGGTACTTGACTGGGATCTTGATTTTCTTTGTCCGAGTCGTCTTCCCGGGCTCGGAGGGTGGCACGGATGTGAATACCCCAGGACGTTGCGGGGTCCATGATGACGTTGGTAGGGGGGTCAACATTGATATATCGAGGCGTTGGCGGCGGAGGGACGCGACGGGGTCGTGATTACATGTACAGTTGTGGATGAGTTGTCCACAGTCGTAGTGGATGTGTGAGTCGGCGATGTCAGGATGGCCTGGACATGACAGGGCGGTTTGCTTACAGTGGCCGCAAACTCGGACCACGTCACTGAGGTCGGAGACGCTTGGAACCTTGACAAGCGTTTGTGCAACAAGGAGGTTCTTGACGCGAGTAGGAGCTCCCTCCTCCATGCCCGATTGGTCTTCCTCCAATCCTCCAACGTCGTGTCCACATACATCAGGGGTTTCGGGGATGATGTCTCCCGGTTCAATGCATCGAAAGGCTGCAGCGACTTCAGCGTAGGTGGGTTGGACGGTGGAGATGGCGGGAGCATGGTAAGAAGATGTGGAAGTGTGTGTGTGAGAAGAAGGGGAAGTGGTCATTGTTCGTCGAAGGAAGAACTGATGCGCTTCATCCAGAGAAGAGCCTGCTTTTATGCGTGAGGGAGATGGATTCAAAGACTGTTTGAACTCAGCTAAGGCGTCAGGGGCATGTACGTCAGTGGCGTTGACCCACTGCGACTCCGAGTCTGGATATCCTTTCCATTTGATAAGGAATTGTTTGCGCCTTGTCCTGCCGAATTGCCGTTGGTCTAGAATCTTCTCAATTTCGTATTCTTCGTCCCCATCGATTAATTCAGGGGGAGGTCTTGGGAAATTTGGTCCGTGAAAGGAAGTCTCACGATAGGGGGTGAGAAGATCGATATGAAAAACGTCATGGATGCTCCATGTGACAGGCAATTCCAATCGATAATTGACTGGTGACATCACCTGGATGATCTGGAAGGGTCCATGTCTTTTGGGCGCAAGCTTGGCGCTCGGTTGATGGGTCCTCAGGTGACGCCCTTCTAGCCATACGCGATCCCCTATTTGGAATTTGGGCGTATCTTTATGTGATACCCATGACTTCTGGGCCTTAATAATCTGTTTTTGAGTGTGTTCCCGTGCTTGTTTGAATTGATCGAGGCGTAACGCCACTTGCGGTAAAGGACTAGGCGTGGAATTCCAATCAGCACGAGGATTATGCCCCATCAATAAGAAGAATGGAGACTGCCCTGTGGCCTCATTGGGCCAATTGTTATGCGTGAATTCTGCTATTGGAAGATAAAGGTTCCAATTGTCCTGTCGCTCATTTACCCAAAAGCGGAGATATTGTTCGAGCCATTGATTTGTCCGCTCCAATTGTCCGTCTGTTCGAGGATGATATGCGGTAGAGATATTTTGACTAATCCCTAATTGTTTGCATAATTCCCTCGTGAATTTGGACGCAAATCTAGGGTCTCTATCGCTGATAATCTTGTTTGGTAGTCCATATCGCATGAATACGTGTTTGATGTATAAGGCTGCTGTTTCTTCTGCATCAATTTCCTCATTACAAGGAATGAACACCGATGCTTTAGTACAGTCGTGATCTGTGACAGTAAGAATTGAATCGTAACCCTGTGCGATTGGCAACTTAGTGATAAAGTCAAGAGCGATAGTTTCGAATGGCATAGCTTCCGGTTTGGGAAATATAGGTTGTAGTGCGGCCCGAATAGGGCGATTGTTGACTTTGTGCCTTTGGCATTCTGCGCAACCTCGTACGTAAGCCAATATGTCTGGTCGTATCGTCGGCCACCAATAGTATCGTTCTACTATTTTGCCTGTCTTATTAATTCCTCGATGGCCATGTACTGGGGTATCGTGATGAGCGGCGATTATTGATTTCCCTCGTCACTTCCCTTGGTGATTACTCTCCTTCCTTCCTTGTACCAAACTCCGTTGATCTTTTTCAGTTTGTGTGGGTCTACCCAAGGTTTAATGACATCTTCGTCTTGTTCGTCTTTATGATTTATCGACCCCATTTCTTCTACTGCGATGGTTGCGAACGAATGGATGGGCATGCCTGTACGGTGTGTTTTGTTGGTTCGTATGAATAATTTGTCTGGTAACACCATGACATTTTCATTGTCTTTTTCCCCGTGATCGTAGTCGGGTCGTCTTGACAATGCATCTGCTCGTCCGTTCGCAGTTCCCTTTATATGGTGAATTTCGAGATCGTATTCCGACAACTCCAGTACTTCCCTTGCGACTCTTCTACTGATCTTCTGTGGTTCTCTTCAGTACCGCAAGTTCATGTGATTTGAGAATACTTTGATTTTATGGGGTGATCCCGCTAATAGAGGCCTCCAGTGTCATAAAGCCTTGACTATTGCCAATAGTTCAAGATCGTAGATGTCATAATTTCGTTCCGCTGTGTTAAGGGTGGCGGAGTAATAGCCTATAGGATGTCTTTTGCCATCAGTTTTCTTTTGGAGTAACACCGCTCCCACTGCGAAACCTGATGCGTCTACTTCCAACTCGAATTGATCCTTCAGTATCGGGTGTGCCAATACAGGTTCACTTGTAACCCGTTTCTTCAATACGTCGAAAGCTTGTTGTTCCGTCGAGCCCCATTGCCATTCCGTTGTTTTCTTTGTGAGATTGTTCAGTGGTTTGGCAATTGACGCAAATCCTTTGATGAATAGGCGGTAAAAATTGCAAAAACCCAAAAAAGATCGTACATCCTTAACTTTAGTTGGCGTTGGCCAATTTTTAATGCCCGCGATTTTTACAGGGTCCATACGTGTTACCCCTTTTTCAAGGATTACCCCCAGGTAATCGAGAGAAGTCGAGTGAAAGGTGCATTTTTCCGGCTTGAAAAATAGGTCATACTTCGCAGCCACCGCTAGTACATCCCGAACTGCATCGATATGATCAGTAATGTTTGTTCGGGTAGCTATGCCGATGTCGTCCATGTAAACCCGAATGGTAGTCCCCTTGACTTGTGTTTCGCAATCGTGTCCCGATAGATGTGATTCATCATGGTTTGGAAAGTGGCGGGTGAGTTTGTCAATCCAAAAAACATCACGGTAGGTTCGAAGAGTCCATATGGCGTTTTAAACGCCGCTTTGTGTTCATCACCTGCCTTGATACGGATGTTGTTGTATCCCCACCGTACGTCAAGTTTAGTGTATATGTGTGCACCGCTAAGGTCTTTGATGAGGGTTTGAATCAATGGCAACGGGTAATTGTTGTGGATTGTGAATTCGTTTATCCGCCGGTAATCCTGTACTGGGCGTAGCTTTCCGTCCTTCTTTTTGACAAAAAAGAATGGAGAGGCGTACTGTGACTTAGAGGGTCTAATATACCCCTTGTTGAGGTGTTCGGTTATGAAGTCTCGTAAGGGTTTGTCTTCCAATTGCGATAGTTCATATATGGAACAATTGATGTGATCGGGAGTGTTTGTTTTGAACTCGATTGCATGATCCCATTCTCGAGAAGGGGGAAATCGATGTGATTCTTCTTCGCTGAAAACCCTTTTGAAGTCTTCGTATTCTTTCGGTACTTCAACATTTTTTTTAGGTCCTGCAGCGATAGCGAGATCAGTGGCTGCTCCCCTAATAGAACATTGTGCTCCCAGTTTTGCCATGATATTACTCTTCGTTGTTTCAGAAAGTATGTGGGCCACTACGCTGGTGTTGACCAGGGGATGACAAGACCTAACCACAATTGGTAGTGTCTTCTCGTCGATAGTCCCATGTTTCCAGCTGAAATTTGGTTCGAAGGTACTGAGCCATGGGTATCCAAAGAGGAGATCCTCTTTTCCGATATCTGCTAGGAGGAATCTCATTTTCCTGGTAATTCCCTTTGTCAATATTTGTAAATCGACAAAATGAGTGACTGATCCCTTTTTGTTTAGAGTGTCATCGATATTAAATAACTGCTTTGGGTTCGATAGTAGGGTCGCACCCAATCCCATTCGTTTCACAAATCGTGGATTTATGAAATTGTCTGTTGCTCCTGAGTCTACTAATGTTTTTATATCGGCCTTGTTGCTGCTGGTTCGGATTGATACTGGAATTCGCATAGAACGGAAGCGAGTTATGTATACAGCATTACAACGTAGAGCCCTCACCCAGGCCGTCGGGTTCAGGCGTCCCCAAAATCCTTATTCCCCATCAACTCCTGCATTGCCATGGCCTTAAATTCTTCAGTTTCATTGGCTGCTGTTCGTAGCCAATCGTTTTTCCTTTCTTCGGTAGTGCGGTTGTCCGCTACCATTTGAGCAATGTGGAGGTCTTCCCCTATTTCAGAGCGATCATCCACCACTTCTAGGCCCCTAGAGTTACTAAAGGGCCTAGGTGGATTACGTGGTTGACGTGGCTGGGAGCAATTGCGACTGAGGTGTCCTTTCTTTTGACAGTTATAGCAAATTACTTCCCTGAGGTCTGGGGGTTGCCTCCTTCGCAAGAATCCTTCGCGAGGCTTGAAAGGTGGTTGTGAGTTATTGAGATATGGTCTCGGCTGTGCCAACACATCTTCTGCATGCGCTAGCCGTCCTCTGGCTCTGGCTCGATCGGCTGACGTATCCATCGTGTCTGGATGACGTCTAAACTGCCTCCAATTAGTTTGAGTTGGTGGTGATGGTCGGGGTTGTATTTTGTATTGATCAATTTTGTTTCTCATATGGAGATATTGACCTTGACGTTTGATGGCAGATCTTTTCCAATCCTCGTAGTCTGTAGGATTGTCATGAAGATAGATGGTCTCGTGCAACTTGGTTGGTAGTCCGTTTGCAAATAGATCGAGGACCATCGGTTGATCTATGTTATAGCCAGCATATCTGACTAGTTGTTCGAATTTCGCCACGTACGCGTCAATATCTCCTTTTTCCATTCTAATGCCCCTTCGTAATTCTGTTTGCGCTTTCTCTTCCTTTAGGGTGTCTGCATATTGCCTCATAAAGAGGAGTGCGTGTTGTACCACAGCCAATCGTCACGAGGGTCTCTCCCATTGACGTCCACTTGAACTCGTAGCCAAGCGACCATTGATCCTACCCATTCGGTTACCGCGTTCCTTGAATGTACGTGAGAAATAACATAGCTTTTTGGTATGGACTACGCATGATTGAATGGGTAGTGTTGATTCCTTCATATAGACTCCATTGCATGAGAAATTCTTCTGCTTTTTCACGGTCGCCCGCGAATATGGCTGGCGGATTTCCGCAAAATTTGTCATGGGGCGCTGGTACGGGTGCTGGCGCCGCTGGTACTGGTGCTGGTGGGTTTCCGGCTGGTGGTCCTGCACCACCACCTCCTCCGTTACCTCCTCCTCCTCCTGGGTTTCCTCCTGTACCTCCGGGGCCTCCTTGGGGTGGGTCCACAAGTGCTCGAAACGCCGTGATCGTTGGTGCCACTGGTGAGGTAGTGAGAGAGTAAACGGGTGGTATAGATGAATTCCCTGTAGCAGCCTGCGATTGGACATGGGAGGTGAGTGTCGTCATGGCTCCTAAACGTAATGATTCTGTAGCGATTGCTAGAGTGATTCCTTGTTGTGATGGAGAGGATGATCTTGCTTCAAGAGATACGTTACTCTTCGTACTTGGTGATGGGGGTGGTGTAGTGGACGATGGTCTGGGTACGATAGCGTTGTTCAATTCTTGTACCTCTTCTTGTGTAAGTTCGTTGATGTAGATATCACAGCCTAAATCTTCCAAGGCTGCTCGGAATCCTTCCCACTCTCCTTCGCCGTTCTGTGTATCAAACCAGCGAATTTCCACCCAAACGTATCGATCGTAACGGAACTCAACTGCACGGTCCGATTGTCTTCTCGACTCTTGGCGTGATATCCGGTGGTACCTGTAGTACTACTATACCGGTATTCCGTATTCTTGCGAAATCGTTGTGGTACATTGTCAGCACCTCTGTGTTGGAACCAGAGATCGTCACAGTTCTGGCAACGTTCTCGTGTAGTTTCTGAAGACGCCACGTTGAAGCTTGGTCTTAATGTAGCGTTATCACCTAACGCTTGTTCGACTTGAACACTTCTGCGGCGTGGTGTGCGAGTATATGGATGAATCGTGATAGTCACTGGCAACTTAGCTTAGTTGCACTGCCACTAGGTTGTCTTGTGAGACACTAGGGTATCCAAAGGATAAGCTTCAATCGATAGATTGGAAGAGAAGAAGAGTCGACTGGTGATGATTCAAGAAGACCAAGCTGAAGAGCCTTGGTCTTGATGCTACAACTTATATACAGTTACTCGCTGGCTTTAAAGCACAGCTTAGAATCCAAACCCTAGTACAACTATACTAGTAATGAGTCATTGTCCGTTCTAATAATAACTGAAACACCGGCAAACCCAAGTACCGGCGACGTGTCAGTGTCCATGACTAATGAAGGCTTACTATCGTAGTCATAACCGTATAGTAAGCGTCCCGAACTCCGAGACCTGTAATGATGATGATAAGTAGTCCGAGTGATGTCAAACCGTGACAAAGGATACTCTTGACGCGAGTAGGAGCTTCCTCCTCCACGCTCGACTGGTCTTCCTCCAGTCCTCCAGCGTCGTATCCGCATACATCAGGGGTTTCGGGGATGACATCTCCTGGTTCGATGCAGCGGAAGGCTGCGGCGACTTCTGCATAGGTGGGTTGTGTGGTGGAGATGGTAGGGGCGTAGTAAGAGGAGTTGTCATTGTGTGTAGAGGAAGAGGATGTGGTCATTGTTCATCGAAGGAAAAACTGATGTGCTTCATCCAACGAAGAGCCTGCTTTTATGTGTGAGGGTGATGAATTCAGAGACCGTTTGAACTCAGCTAAGGCGTCAGGGGCGTGTATGTCAGTGGCGTTGACCCACTGCAACTCCAACTCTGGGTACCCCTTCCATTTGATAAGGAATTGTTTACGCCTCATCCTGCCAAAATGCCGTTGGTCTAGAATCTTCTCAATTTCATATTCTTCTTCCCCGTCGATTAATTCAGGGGGAGGTCTTGAGAAATTCGGTCCGTGAAAGGAAGTCTCACGATAGGGGGTGAGAAGATCGATGTGAAATACGTCATGGATGCTCCATTTGGCAGGCAATTCCAATCGATAATTGACTGGGGACATCACCTGGATGATCTGGAACGGTCTGTGTCTCTTGGGCGCAAGCTTGGCGCTTGGCTGATGGGTCCTCAGGTGACGTCCCTCTAGCCATACGCGATCCCCTTTTTGGAACTTGGGCGTATCTTTATGTGATACCCATGACTTCTGGGCTTTGATGATTTGTCTTTGAGCATGTTCCCGTGCTTGTTTGAACTGGTCGAGGTGTAACGCCACTTGCAGAATGGGGCTAGGTGTGGAATTCCAATCAGCACAAGGATTATGCCCCATCAATAGGAAGAATGGAGACTGCCCTGTGGCCTCATTGGGCCAATTTTTATGCGTGAATTCTGCTATTGGAAGATAAAGATTCCAATTGTCTTGTCGTTCATTTACCCAAAAACGGAGATATTGCTCAAGCCATTGATTGGTTCGTTCTGATTGTCCGTCCGTACGAGGGTGATATGCGGTGGAAAGATTTTGGTTAATCCCCAGTTGTTTGCATAGTTCTCTCGTGAACTTGGACGCAAACCTAGGGTCTCTATCGCTGATAATCTTGTTCGGTAGTCCATATCGCATGAACACATGTTTGATGTACAAGGCAGCTGTTTCTTCTGCGTCGATTTCCTCATTACAAGGAATGAATACTGACGCCTTGGTACAGTCATGATCTGTGACTGTAAGAATTGAATCATAGCCCTGTGCGATTGGCAATTTAGTGATGAAGTCAAGAGCAATAGTTTCGAACGGCATAGCTTCCAGTTTGGGAAATATGGGTTGTAACATGGCCCGAATAGGGCGATTATTGACCTTGTGTCGTTGGCATTCTGTGCAACCCCTTACATAAGCCAATACATCTTGTCGTATTGTTGGCCACCAATAGTATCGTTCTACTATTTTGCCCGTTTTGTTGATCCCTGGGTGGCCATGCACTGGGGTATTGTGGTGAGCGGCGATTATTGACTTCCGCTCTTCACTTCCCTTTGTGATTACTCTCCTGCCTTCTTTGTACCATACCCCATTGATCCTTTTTAGTTGGTGTGGATCCACCCATGGTTTGATGATACTTTCATCCTGGGCGTCTTTGTGACTGGTCGACCCCATTTCTTCTATCGCGATTGTTGCAAGTGACTGGACAGGCATTCCTGTTCGGTGTGTGTTGGTAGTTCGTATGAATATTTGTCTGGTAACACCGTAACATTTTCGTTATCTTGTTCCCCATGGTCATAGTCGGGTTGTCTTGACAACGCATCTGCTCGTCCGTTCGCAGTCCCTTTTATGTGGTGAATCTCAAGATCGTATTCCGACAATTCTAATACTTCCCTTGCGACTTGTCGACTGATCTTCTGGGGTTCTCTCCAGTATCGTAAGTTCATATGGTCCGAAAATACTTTGATTTTGTGAGGTGACCCTGCTAATAAGGGCCTCCAATGGCGTAAGGCTTTGACTATTGCCAGTAGTTCAAGGTCATAGATGTCGTAGTTTCGTTCTGCTGTGTTTAGTGTTGCAGAGTAATAGCCTATAGGGTGTCTTTTGCCATCAGCTTTCTTCTGGAGTAACACCGCTCCCACCGTGAATCCTGATGCATCTACTTCTAGCTCAAATTGGTCTTGTAATACCGGGTGCGCAAGCACAGGTTCATTTGTGACCCGTCTTTTCAGCACCTTGAATGCGTGTTGTTCTGTTGGGCCCCAATGCCATTCCGTTGTTTTCTTCGTGAGGCTGTTCAACGGTTTGGCGATTGATGCGAATCCTTTGATGAATAGGCGGTAAAAATTGCAAAAACCCAGAAAAGATTGTACGTCCTTAACTTTAGTTGGCATTGGCCAATTTTTGATGCCTGCGATCTTAACAGGGTCCATGCATGTTACCCCTTTTTCAAGGATTACCCCCAGGTAATCGAGGGACGTGGAGTGGAAGGTGCATTTCTCTGGCTTGAAAAATAAGTCATATTTGGCGGCTATCGTTAGCACATCCCTGACTGCATTGACGTGGTCATCAATATTTGTCCAAGTAGCGATACCGATGTCATCCATGTAAACCTGAATAGTGGTTCCTTTTGCATCGTGTTTCGCAATGGTATCCCTATATATGTGGTTCATCATGGTCTGGAATGTAGCGGGCGAATTTGTTAATCCGAAGAACATCACCATAGGTTCAAAAAGTCCATAAGGCGTCTTAAACACTGCTTTATGTTCATCACCCTCCTTGATGCGAATATTGTTATAGCCCCATCATACATTGAGTTTGGTGTAGATGTGTGCACCACTAAGGTCTTTGATAAGGGTTTGAATCAGCGGTAGAGGATAGTTATTGCGGATTGTGAACTTGTTGATTTGTTGGTAGTCCTGTACTGGACGTAGTTTTCTGTCCTTCTTCTTTACAAAAAAGAACGGGGAGGCATATTGTGATTTAGAGGGTCGGATATACCCCTTGTTGAGTTGTTCCGTGATAAAATCACGTAATGGTTTGTCTTCTAACTGAGAAAGTTCGTATATAGAACAATTGATATGGTCTGGAGTATTGGTTTTGAACTCAATGGCGTGATCCCATTCCCGAGAAGGGGGAAATCAGTGGGATTCTTCTTCACTAAAAACCTTTTTGAAATCATTATACTCCTCTGGGATTTGAACTTCTTCTTTGGGCCCCGCTGCAATAGCGAGATCAGTGGCGGCTCCTCTGATAGAACAATGCGTTTCTAGTTTCGCGATAATGTTGTGTTTTGCCACATCCGAGAGTAGGTGAGCTACTACGCTGGTGTTGACCTTGGGATGAAATGATTTGATTACAATTGGTAATACATGTTCGTCAATGGTCCCATGTTTCCAGCTGAACTTTGGTTTGAAAGTACTGAGCCATGGATATCCGAGAAGGAGGTCTTCTTTCCCGATATCCGCAATTAGAAATCGCATCTTCCTGACAATTCCTTTTGTCAATATTTGTAAATCAACGAAGTGAGTGACTGATCCCTTTTTGTTATGGGTGTCATCTATGTTGAACAATTGTTTGGGTTGTGGCAGTGGAGCCATCCCCAGTCCCATCCGTTTTACAAATCGATGGTTTATGAAGTTGTCCGTAGCTCCGGAGTCTACTAGTGTTTTTATATCGGCCTTGTTGCTGCTGGTTCGGATGGATACTGGAATTCGCATAGAATGGAAACGAGTTATGTATACAGCATTGCAACGTAGTGCCCTCACCCAGGCCGTCGGGTTCAGGCATCCCCAAAATCCTTATTTCCCATCAACTCCTGCATGGCCATGGCCTTGAATTCTTCGGTCTCATTGGCCGCCATTGGCAGCCAATCGTTCTTCCTTTCCTCGGTAGTGCGGCTGTCCACTACCATTTGAGCGATGTGGAGATCTTCACCGACTTCGGTGCGATCATCCACCACTTCTAGGCCCCGTGAGTTGCTATACGGCCTTTGTGGTTGGCGTGGTTGACGCGGCTGGGAACAATTGCGACTAAGGTGTCCTTTCTTTTGACAGTTATAACATGTTACTTCCCTAAGGTCTGGGGGTTGCCTCCTTTGCAGGAACCCTTCGCGAGGTTTAAATGGGGGACGAGGATTGTTTAGATACGGCCTTGGTTGAGCCAAGACATCTTCAGCATGTGCCAATCGTCCTCTGGCCCTGGCTCGATCTGCTGACGTATCCATTGCATCTGGGTGATGTCTGAACTGTCTCCAGTTTGGTTGTGTTTGTTACGTGTGTGTTACACGTGAGCCTGACTTAGGCAACGTAAGGTGAACGCGGTGACTTAGCGATTTGCTGACTCTAGCACAATGGCAGAGTATCATCTCAACGCACGAAGGCGGAGTCTTGCTTTAGATAACACGGCCCGAAAGGACGAAGATAGAGAGAGAGAGAGAGAGAGCTCTCCTGGATTTGATGTGAGAAGTGTACAAGAAATCCAAGCTATCGACCACAACAGTCGATAGCTTCCTTATATAGTACCATACTGCAATCCGCCTTCGTCAGCGAGACCGCCACTACTACTACTACTACTCCTCTGCTGTGTAATCGTCCACGTTTGATCAGTAATCGTATCACAAACTCATCAGTCATCGTACAGTAACGATCAGTCATCCATGACCCATCATCAGTCATCGTACAGTAATAGTCCGTTATACCATGTCCCCTGAGTTATTGGCTTAGGTCAGATACTCACTATGACCTGGGACGTTACATCACCCCCTTCACAAGGGTGAGCGCCCACGCTCGACCACCCAATTCGTCACTGCTGTAAGTCCGACATCTGTCTCGTGCTCATCACGTACCCTCTGCAAGGCGTGAGCCTGCCCGAGTCTTCGCGCCGAGTGTCTAGCCCGATCGACGTGCACAAACACGTCGTCTTTGAGCCTTTTGATGGCAGCCTCCAATTCCTCGATGACTTCCTGGGACGCGCGGTAGCGTCTCACCTCGGCCTGTAGGGATATGTCCCCTAGCCTGGCGAGAGCCTCGTCTACCTGGCGCTTTCCCCGGAAGTCAGCTTGGAAGTATTTGAGCTCGTCGCGATTGTACTCAGCTGCGGGTCCCATATCCCGACATGGTTCGGCGTGGATGTCCCCCCTATAGATGGGCTCGTACCTCCCCATAGTCCCGAAGACCTCTGGGTTATCGAGCATACGGACTCGAACGTACCGCGCCAGCACCCACCGTCCTTCGTGTTCGATGACCATCAGCACCCAATTCATCCCGTTGTTGAGGGTGAATCCCGTGGGGGTAGGCGATACGGCACGGATAGGGCGCCTCGTCGCATTCGTTCGGCGCGTAGTAGTTGGAGACGGGATTGGTGCGTGACTGTAGGGTAGTATCCGCGAGCGGCGTACCCTGCTTCCGCCATCGGTCCGAAGATGACAGCAACCGGCGGTGATCCTCCTTCGTCATCACCGGCTTCATCGGCAGATTCGTCGTCGACCCTTGTGATTGGTGGTGGTATGAACCGGGGCGCGCAGTGACAGTAGTTTGGGGGATTGTCGCAGCGAGTGCAGACAACCCTGGCTTCGTAATAGGATCGGTCTTCGTCGGATGAGTCGTGTGAGCCAGCCCTGGTCTCGTGGTATGTATTGTCGTTGTCGGATGAGTCGTCACTATCGTAGCGATTGACGGCGGTAGTGGATGTGGCAGCGGTGGAGGGCTGGAGGATACTTGCCTCATCAGCAACCGTACCCTCGTCCGTCTCTCCCTCGCCGTCCTCTTCACTACCTGGTCCAGTCGCCATGACTGCATCACCTCCCTCATCGTCGCGGTTTTCTCCCTCATCGTCCTCCACTCGGCCGCTTGTGGGTGTTGGGAATCGCTGGCGAGCCTCGCCAGGTCTCGGGCGGCTTGATCATTGATGGCTGTTGTTCGGACGTGCTCAATTGCAGAGCAGAATGGATCGTCGACGTTGTTTGTGTGGTCGTAGGTGATGAGGGTGTTGACGGAAGGGATCTCGTCAATGTTGATAGTGGTGAGAGGGACATGGGACATGTTATGAGAAGAATGGGGGAATGGAAGTATAGATGGTCCTGTCGAGGCTACTTTTATGTGAGTCTCGGCGGCTGGGTTAGATTTTTGGAACTTCCTTATCTCTTCGTCCGCATGTACATCGTCCCATGGGACCCACTGGTTGTCCAAGTCGGCGTAGCCTTTCCACTTGATTAGGTATTGCAGCTTACGCCCGCGTCCATGCCTTCTCGAGTCTAGTACTTTCTCGACCTTGTATTCTTCCACATCTCCTACTAGTTCTGGTGGTGGGCGTTGATAGTTTACGCCGTGAGTCAGCGTTTCTTTGTAAGGGGTAAGGAGATCTGTGTGGAAAACATCATGGATGCTCCACTGCATGGGAAGCTCAAGTCGATAGTTTACAGGAGACATCACCTGGACAACCTGAAATGGTCCGTGTCTCCTGGGCGCAAGCTTTGTGGTTGGTTGGTTGGTTCGAAGATGACGCCCCTCAAGCCAGACCTTGTCCCCTATTTGATATTTTGGGGTATCACGGTGTTTGACCCATGACTGTTGTGCCCTTCGCATGTGATCCTGCGCCTGACTCCTTATCTCCTTCAATTGTTCTAGTCGCTTTTCGACCCGTGGTATCGGTGACTTCTTATCTGTCCAGTTAGTAAGGGGGTGATAACCCATTAGCAATCTGAATGGTGTTTCACGTGTGGACTCGTTAGTCCAATTGTTGTGCACGAATTCCGCGAGCGCTAAATAGTCAGCCCAATTGTTTTGTCGCTCATTGGCCCATAGTCTGAGGTACTGTTCCAACCATTGGTTGGTTCGTTCTGATTGTCCATCTGTTCGTGGGTGATAGGCCGTTGAAATGTTTTGTTGTATCCCCAGGATTCGACATAGTTCTTTTGTGAACTTTGATGCAAACCGGGGATCTCTGTCGCTAATGATTTTTGACGGTAGTCCAAACCGTGCCACAACGTGCTTTGCGTAGAGCGTCGCGGTTTCCTCGCCTGATATTTCCTCTTTGCATGGTATGAATATGGACACTTTTGAACAGTCATGGTCAGTGACTGTGAGCACTGAATCGTATCCCCGTGATACCGGGAGTTTAGTGATGAAGTCTAGTGCCACCACCTCAAATGGCATCGCTTCTGGTTTCGGGAATATAGGTTGTAATGGTGCTTTTGTTCTTTGCGTGTTGACCTTGCACCGTTGACACTCAGCACATCCTCGGACGTACTCGGTAACGTCTCGTTTCATCGTGGGCCACCAGTAGTGGCGCTCCACTAGTTGCGTTGTTCGGTTTATTCCTGGATGACCGTGAATGGGGGGATCGTGGTGCGCTGAAATTACTTCTCTGATTTCCTCCATTGTTCCCGTTATAACGAGCCTCTGTCCTTGATACCACCAAAGCCCCTCTGCTTTTGTTAGTTTATGGGGATCGACCCACTTGCGTATTCTTTGTTCATCTTGTTGCGTGCTTGTCGTTCGTACAAATACTTTGTTTGGTAGTACGACGACATTTTCGTTATCTTTCTCCCCTTGATCGTAGTCAGGCCTTCGAGATAAAGCGTCAGCCCTTCCATTGGCTGTCCCCTTGACGTGGTGTATCTCGAAGTTGTATTCCGCTAGTTCTAGTACTTCTCTGGCAATTCGGCGACTGATCTTCTGGGGATCTCGCCAGTATCGGAGGTTGAGATGATCTGAAAATATGCGTACTTTGTGTGGAGATCCTGCCAACAGATGCCTCCAGTTCCTTAATGCTTTTACGATGGCCAATAGTTCAAGGTTGTAGATGTCGTAGTTCTGCTCTGCTGCGTTGAGCGTAGCCAAGTAGTATCCTACAGGATGTCGTTTTCCGTCTGCCTTCTTTCGGAGAAGTACCGCTCCGACTGCAAATCCTGATGCATCTACTTCCAGGTCAAATTGTTGTGTCTGGTCGGCGTGTGCGAGGATGGGTTCTGTTGTTACTCGTTGTTTGAGCGTTTCGAACGCTTTCTGATGTTTTGTGCTCCATTGCCATGGTTCATCTTTGCGTGTTAGTTCGTTTAGCGGTTTGGCAATGGTGGCGAAGCCTCTGATGAACTGCCGGTAAAAGTTACAAAAACCGAGAAATGATCGTACGTCTTTTACTGATGTTGGCGACTGCCAGTCGCGAACGCCCGAAATTTTGACAGGGTCCATACGTGTTACCCCCTCTTCAAGGATTACCCCCAGGTAATCAATACTGGAAGCGTTAAAGACGCATTTCTCGGGTTTGAAGAAGAGGTCATGTTGTTGTGCTACTGCGAGTACGTCGCAGACTGCTTCCTGGTGTCTTTTGGTTGCTAGTGGTTGTCGTTTGGTTGCTATGGCGATGTCGTCCATATAAACCCTGATTTTTGTCCCGAGTGCGTCGTGCTTCGCTATCGTAGGTTGGTAGATGTTATTCATGAAGCTTTGAAATGTAGCCGGCGAGTTGCACAGGCCAAAGTACATGACCGTTGGTTCGAAGAGTCTGCGGCGTGTTTTGAACGCGGCTTTGTGTTCATCCCCTTCCTTGATGCGAATATTGTTATATCCTTGTCGGACATCTAGTTTGCTGAATATTTGTGCTCCCCCGAGATCCCTGATCAGGTCGTCAATAAGGGGAAGCGGGTACTGGTTTCGTATTGTCCATTCGTTAATTTTTCGGTAATCCTGTACGGGTCGTAGCTTTCCGTCCTTCTTTTTGATGAAGAAGAATGATGATGCGTACGGGGACTTTGAGGGACGAATGTATCCCTTTTCCACTTGTTCGTCGATGAATTCGTCCAGTGCCGCTCTTCTACCCTTGTCATCGGATATACTTTGCAGTTGATTACATCAGGGACCCCTTTCTTGAACTCAATTGCGTGGTCGCAACTTCGTTTTGGTGGGAACCTTTTTGCCTCTTCTTCGCTGAATACGTCGTGAATTTTTGGTATTCTTTTGGTATATGGACTTCTTTGGTGTATTGTTTGGCTTCAATCGCAAGTTCGACCGCTGATCGTCGTCCATATACTTGTTCCTCTATTTTTGTCACGATTTGTTCCTTTGTGTCTGTGGTGAACATCCGCGACACTCTTTCGTCGTTCTTCTCCTCGTTAAGCAACCTTGCGAGTACTGCTTTTTTGTCGTTTGGATTGATTGATCGTAGTACTATGGGAAGCTGTTTTTCGTCAATGGTGGCATGCCGCCAGCTGAACCTTGGTTCGTAGGTTGCGAGCCATGGATATCCCAACAGTATGTCTTCTTTTCCTATGTCTGTGATGAGGAAATGCATTTCTCTTTGAGTCCCTCCTGTTTCCACGTTAAGCGTGAGATAGTGTGTGATCTGTCCCGCTTTATTAGTGGTATCGTCGATGTTGTAAATGTTTTTGGGCTTATCTAATGCCCGTTGTCCTAGACCCATCCGTTTTACGAATTGTGGATGAATAAAATTGTCAGTGGCTCCGGAGTCCACTAATGCTTTGATGTCGGCCATGTTGTAACTTGCGCGAATAGATACTGGTACTCTCATAGATCGGTAGCGCATAATGTACACAGAGTTACAACGTATTGCCCTCACCCAGGCCGCCGGGTTCAGGCGTTTCCAAAATCCTGTCCCATTAATTGTTGTAGGACCAGGTCTTTAACCTCCTCGTCGTCTCCTGCTACTCCTCGTAGCCATTCCGCTGCCTTTTCTTCTTTAGTTTGCGCGGCTTCAGTGGTGCGTACTTGTGTGTCACGGCGTCTCCTAGGTTGCCTGCAGTCGCGACTGATGTGACCCATTTTTTGGCAGTTGTAACACTGCGTTTGGCTGTGGTCTCGTTTGAATTGTCTCTGGATGAATCCCCCTCGTGGTGGGAACGGTGGTTGTGGCGGTTTAGTGTTCCTGGGGTGGTTTGCCATGATCTCTTCAGTTCCTGCTAGTCGTCCTCGGTCTCGGTCTGCAGATGTGTCCATTCGGTCGTCATTTTGGAGTGGTGCGAGCAACTTAGCTAGTGCTCCTCCTGTAGTACGCCCTGGCTTGAAGGCGTCGAGGTTTCCTCTGACTGTTTGCATGTGAATCCATTTTTGCTGCCTTTTTAGGGCGGATTCCCTCCATTCCTCGTAGTTTCGGGGGTCGTCGTGTTGATACATTGTCTTGTACAACGCTCTTGGTAGTCCTCTGGTGAAGTACTTGAGCGTCTGCTCGGTGTTAATATTGTACCCCGCGTGTCGAACGAGTTGTTCGAATAGGGCGATGTAGTCGTCGATTTTTCCATCTTTCATGTGTATTCCGGCATCTAGTTGTGCCTGTGCTCGTTCTTTGCTGAGAACGTCGCCGAATTGCCTTTGAAAGGCGTTAAGCAAGTTCTCCCATAACCTGTTGTCAATTGGTTGGTCCCCGTGGCTACTTCGTTTACGAGCCATCGACTCGCGGACATGACCCATTGGTTAACCGCGTTCCCCTGAATGTAGGTGAGGAACAACATAGCTTTCTGATATTTATTCAGCATGGCTGAATGGTTTGCGTTGACTCCTGCGTAGACCTCCCATTGAAGGATAAAGGCCTCGGCTTGTGATCTTTGTCCCGTGAATGTGGGTGGTGGGTTACCGATGAATTTATCGTTTCCCCCTTGGTGTGCATTGTGGGCTACTGCGGGTCCTGCCAGAGGTGGTCCTCCTCCTGGTGGTCCTCCTCCTGGCGGTCCTCCTCCTGCCTGTGGTCGCAACGGTGGAAATGGCCTGTTTTCAGGTGATGGTACTCTGTTGCGGTTGAGCCTGAATTCGTAAAACATATTGGCTCCTTCGGGAATGCTTGGTGCATCAGGGACGTCCGGTCCCATGGCTCGGTTGACGGCTTCCATGTCTTCTGGTTGTAGTTGTTGGACATGACCTGTCTGTTCGTTGATGACAAGTCGAGGTGGCGATACTTCTGTTTGAGTAGCCATGTAGCTAACTGGTATTCCTCTGATTGGTTCGGGAATATGTAACTCAGCTGTTCGCGCGGCTAGTGCGTCTACCTCCGGTGATTGTACTGCGATTTCTTCGGGTTCTATACTTCGTGGGGTTGGCGATCGTTCGCTGGTATGGCTTGATGCTGCCGGTGTTGCTGTTCGTAGTTGGAATTTGGCCCTTGGTGGTTCCGAATCAAGGTGGTCCTCCTCTTGACCGTCTATAGGTCCTTGTTGATCAATTGGTCGTGTGTCGACCAATGGCACGTTTATGTGTAGGTCGTCTGCTGCTGGTCGTGTTGCTTCAAAGTAGTTGTTGGTGTTGCTCCACCTGAGTTCTACCCAGCAACAGCGTTCTCTGTTGAATACTACGGGATGATACCTTTGTGCGGTAGCTGCTTCTGCGTAGTATCCTGTGTTGTTCTCGTCGGATCTTCTGGTGTCTGGTACGTGTCGCCACCTCACTCGTCCTATAAGGTAGCGAGTAGGTGCGTTTCGTTCTCTTGAGTTGATACGATAGGGCTCGAAGTCCCACCCGTCTTTCGTGTTGATGGTTGCCACGGCGTTCGATGATCTTCAGTAGAGCTTGGATTTAATGTTACGTGTGTGTTACACGTGAGCCTGACTTAGGCAACGTAAGGTGAACGCGGTGACTTAGCGATTTGCTGACTCTAGCACAATGGCAGAGTATCATCTCAACGCACGAAGGCGGAGTCTTGCTTTAGATAACACGGCCCGAAAGGACGAAGAGAGAGAGAGAGAGAGAGAGAGCTCTCCTGGATTTGATGTGAGAAGTGTACAAGAAATCCAAGCTATCGACCACAACAGTCGATAGCTTCCTTATATAGTACCATACTGCAATCCGCCTTCGTCAGCGAGACCGCCACTACTACTACTACTACTCCTCTGCTGTGTAATCGTCCACGTTTGATCAGTAATCGTATCACAAACTCATCAGTCATCGTACAGTAACGATCAGTCATCCATGACCCATCATCAGTCATCGTACAGTAATAGTCTGTTATACCATGTCCCCTGAGTTATTGGCTTACGTCAGATACTCACTATGACCTGGGACGTTACAGTGTTGGTGGGGAAGGTCGAGGTTGTATCTTGTACTGATCGATCTTATTCTTCATGTGAAGGTATTGACCTTGTTGTCTGATGGCTGCTCTTTTCCAATCTTCATAGTCTGTAGGGCCATCATGAAGGTAGATGGTCTCATGTAGTTTGGCCGGTAGCCCATTAGTGAATAGATCAAGGACCATTGGTTGATCTATGTCATAGCCAGCATATCTGACCAGTTGTTCGAATTTGGCCACGTACGCATCAATGTCTCCTCTTTCCATTTTGATGCCTCTACGCAACTCTGTTTGCGCTTTTTCTTCTTTCAAAGTGTCCGCATATTGTCTCATAAATGATGTGTGAGTGTTGTGCCACAACCAATTGTCAAAAGGGTCTTGTCCGTTGATGTCAACTTGAACTCGTAACCAGGCTACCATCGATCCTACCCATTCTGTTACCGCAGTCCCCTGAATATAGGTGAGAAATAACATAGCTTTCTGGTATGGGTTGCGCATAATGGAATGGGTAGAATTGATTCCTTCGTATAAGCTCCATTGCATCAGGAATTCTTCTGCCTTTTCACGATCCCCTGCAAATATCGCGGGCAGATTGCCACAAAATTTATCATGGTGTGCCGGTATGGGTGCTTGAGCTGCTTGTATCAGTCCTGGTGGGTTTCCGCCAGGTGGTCCTGCTCCTCCACCACTGGCTCCTCCACCACCGTTTCCTCCTGGAGGGTTCAGCGGTCCTTGTTGATTCTGAGTGTCCACAAGTGCTCGAAATGCAGTGATAGTTGGTGCCGCTGGTGAGTTAGTGAGGGAATAGACGGGTTGCGTAGATGCACTTCCCATGGCAGCCTGAGTTTGAACGTGAGAGGTGAGCATTGTCATTGCTCCTAGTCGTAATGCTTCTGTTGCGATTGCTAAAGTTTCTCCCTGTAGAGAGGGGGACGGTGACCGTGCTTCGCGGGATACTTCACTCTTGTTAGTAGGTGATGGAGGCGGCGTAGCAGATGATGGTCTTGTGTTTGCGGTGTTCAATTCTTGTACTTCCTCTTGTGTGAGTTTGTTGATGTAGATGTCACAGCCTAGATCTTCCAAGGCTGGCCGGAATCCTTCCCACTCTCCTTCATCGCTCCTTGGTTGAAACCAGCGAATTTCAACCCAAACATATCGATCGTAAACAAACTCAACTGCAACCGTTCGATTGTCTTCTCGACTTCTGACGTGATAGCCTTCAGTGCCTGTGGTTTTGCTATACCTATATTCGGTATTCTTGCGAAATCGTTGTGGTACGTTATCAGCGCCTCTTAGTTTGAACCAGAGGTTGTCACAGTTCTGACAACGGTCTCGGTAGTTTCTGATGATGCCACGGTGTAGCTTGGTCTTAATGTAGCGTTATCACCTAACGCTTGTTCGACTTGAACAGGTCTACGACGTGACATTCGAGTATACGGATGAATGTTGATAATCACTGGCAACTTAGCTAAGCTACACTGCCCCTAGGTCACTTGATATAGACACTAGGGTACCCAAAGGGCAAGCTTCAATCAATAGATTGGAAGATGATGAGAATAGACTGGTGATGATTCAAGAAGACCAAGCTGACAAGCTATGGTCTTCCTACTACAACTTATATACAGATACTCGCTGGCTTTAAAGCGCAGCTGGAAGTCCAAACCCTAGTACAGTGATAATAGTATCGAGTCATCATAAGTAAATACCAATACCTGAAACACCGGTGAACCCAAGTACCGGCAACACGTCAGTGTCCATGACTAATGAGGCTTACTACCATAGTCATAACCGTATAGTAAGCGTCCCGAACTCCAAGACCTTGTAATGCTGATAATAAGTAGTCCGAACGATGTCAAAACGTGACAGGTAGGATAGTAGTTATGTATTTGATACTGATAAATGAATAAATTCTTTTTTATTGAACAAGTTTGTCATGTTTTGTCATAGTATGTCATCATTGAGAAAAGTGAGAAGAAAGGTCAATGCATGGTTTTTGAGATATTATTCTATCGGATGTCAGTTGGTTAATGCAAGGTTATAGCACTTGGCATGTTGGCAAGGTTGGTGCAGGGCAAGAAGGCAGGGGCAGAGAACAGAGGCAGAGGTGGAGGTGGTGCATTTTGGCACTGCTTGACTCAGCTGACTTGAATGTTGTAGGGAAACATGTGATGCATTTTGGCACACTTGACCTGGCTGACTCAAGCATACAAGATGCATTCCACAGCAGCACACACAGCAGCGGCAGTAGTTTCATTTATCTTTTCCATTTTCTGAAACAACCCCTATCATTCTATGACAGATCTTATACTACAATACAATTCTAGTTCCAAGTGTGGTCAATTCTATAGCTGACCCCTGTCTACTACACCCCTATGCACACACACTACTCTGCATTGCTTCCCTCTACTCTTTATTTGTTTCTTCTTTGTTTCAGTATAATCTTACAATATAGCTACAATGTATAAAACCCCAAAGTAAAAGGCCCAAAATAATAATCATGTTGTATTCTCTTCATCTGAGTGTGCTCACTCACTCTCTCAACCACTTCAAGTCCTTTGTCTAACAATTATGTAGAGTCGATAAAATTTGTGACAGGTCACGGTCACGTCAGGTGATCCGTGTGCAGAGATACACAAGTCGAAGTGATAGACCAGAGATAGTGGGCATGAGTTGAGAAGACAAGGTCAGGTGGATTTGAGAACAATAGGATAAGATTTCCAAGTGCTCGAGGGGTACAATTTATACTAAACGTCTGGGTAAATCATAAGCAAGGAGGGAAGAAAGAATCATATGGTATCAGTATGGTAAATGACTGTGTTGTAAGGTAACAACATCACGAGTGCTGAACTGAGTTGAATTATCGTAGCAGTGGGTCATGGGTACGTATAGAATGTTAAACTGAAGAATTTGAACCGTTGGTTGAAGAGGAATTGAGATGACAAGTCGAGATGGTTACTGTGCTTCGCCCTTGTGACTTTGGGCTTGGTGGGCTCACACTTGATCCATAGATAGTAACTAAGAAACATAATAAAATGATGGGTTAATTGATTTGGCTGTAACATAGTGGCCGAAGGCTGTATGGAAAAAATTAGGGGGACTTCACTACCACCTTGCTTGAAGCAGGTGCGTTAGCCAGGGCCCCTGGCCCGATCTGGTTCCAGGATCCCAGTGCATTTCAGCATTATGGATGTGAAAAAGAAAGGAATAATGATAACAGTGAGTAAACATGAGCATGCACTGGCAGAGTCTATAACAAATAGATGACACCACTCAGTTCCTGTGCACAGACAAATGGCAGAACTGAGGTGCTATGCTATGAATTGAAAGGCTTATAAACTGTATGACAGTAAGAACTGTACAGTATGATGTTTTATGATATCAGTTCTGTAACCAACATGTATCATTACAACAGTGCCATGGGTGTTGTGTTGAGATGGAATATGTAGTGATGGATCATGGGGAGCAGTAGAATGTGATTTGTAGGAAAAAGAACAGTTAGAAGGGTCAGAATTGAGACAGTAAGTAGGGTATGTGTGACTAGCCTTGCCCTTGTGGCATTGGGCTCAGTGTTCTCACACTTGATCTGGAGCAGTAGCCTGATAACAATGAAATGTCTTGAAGTAATTGATTTGCCTGTGAGATAACAGCCTGAGGCCATATGGAAAAAATTAGAGGGGTTTGCTCTCTCCCTGCACAAAGTGGGTGCATCAGCTGGAACCCCCAGCCTGATCTGGTCCTGTCAGGTTCCCAGTGTCAGTACATTCCAACAACCCTAGTGTCTACCAAGAGACCTAGAGGCTGTGCAACATGGCTAAGTTGTCTTTCATCTGTATTCTCACTTGTCATGCCCCAACAGAGTCCAAGTTGGACAAGCATTTGATGATAATGCTACACATACTGTCTATACATAACACACAAGATATTGTTTTGCAGTTCCTGGGCCATATGTGACAGTTGTGCTGCTTCAGACTGTTTCAGCACCCTTCATGCATACTTTCAACCCTGGTCCCAGTAGTTTGATCTGGTCTTTTATGGCTTGCATATCACTTTTAAAAGATGCCTCTGTTATCCCTCAGTCTCCCTTCCTCTTCCTCCTCTCCCTTCCTCTCCTCTTGTCTCCCTCTCCCCATCACCCTATCTTCTGCCCTCTTCTTGCCTCCCCCTTCACCTCCCCATCACCCTACCCCCCTCCTCTTCTGACACATCACCCAGCACCCTTCACACATACTTCCCCAGCAGCTCAATCCTGTCATTCACAGCTCATGTCTTGCTTCCAAAAGATGCCCCCATTATCCTCTCTTGCTGTCTCTCTCCCTCTTTCCAACCTCCTCCCCCTATTATGATCAGCCACGTGTGCCATATTTGTCAACCATTTTGTCTGAACTTTTGCCAAAGCGTGCATTACCATATGGACTATCACTGGAACCATTTTCGCTTTTTAGTTTGCACTTCCCATCCCTGCACACTGTCCCAGTCTTGTGATGTACTTTTACTACTCATGATGTTCCATCACGTTCGGTGTTGTTCTTTATGACCTCATACTTATACTGGTACTAGTAGTATTAGTGGTGATCCTAGTACAACAGTTACTAGTTGTGGTGTGCCTCAATTTGTATATAACATGTACCTGTAACAGACAAGGACCTTAGGTCTGAGTTCTTGAATCATATTGATGTCACAGACATCAAGTTGCATCCAAGTCCAGATGACTTGTCAATTCCCCCATTCCTTTCTGCAACGTTTGGAGACACTTTGTATTGGATCCAATGCTTGTATATTCACAACTCTGCCTTGGGTCATACCCTATGCTCTCGCATACTGTCGGCACCATATCCATGACCTGCAGCCGGGAAAGTTTGGACCTCTCTGTGACAGCACCAGCACAGAACCCACCAGCAGAATCAGTACCCCACACCCCCCCTCAAGCTGAGCTGATACATCCAGTCGAACGTAACACCCCCAGGGCCCATTCTCACAAATATTCTCAGATTACTTTGCTATTTTATTTACACAGTTGGCAAAATGGGTGACTTGAGAAGAGAAATCAAGTTTATTTATCTTATCTTAATCTTACTTAATTTTTTTTCTGGCTTTTTATTGTCTTATTTTTGCTTCATTTATCTTATCTTATCTACCTACTTATCTTATCTTTTTTGATCTAATCTTACTTTTTATTCATCTTTATCTATTCTATCTCTATTCTGTTTATCTTGTCTCATTTTATCTGTCTATCTTATCTTATCTGCTTTGTTTTGCTTTATTTTTTTCTTGCTTTATTTTTTGTTTTTTTTGGGTAGTTCTTATTTTATTCTATTTTTATATTGTTTATGACTTATACAGAACTTACTTGCATGAGTAATCAAAAAAAATTAAGCGGAGATTGAATTTAAGATAGTCTGAAGCTTATTGCGTGTGAACTTCTATCCTTTTCCTTTTGGGGGGCATTGTTGACAAAATATGGTCATGTGATGTGTTAGTTCTGGGGTTGAGCTGGGGCAGCTGAGTGATCGCGTGACTACACACTTGAGTCTCTCCCTTGTCCAGGGTTGACATTGAGCCTCGTTCCGGAACAGGCTTCCTTATCAAGATCGTGCCCATGCCGCTAGAGAGTTGGAAAAATGTATTGGACGCTGGTCATCCCTTGGGCGAGTTGCTAGTACATTTTTAGCGAAAGGCGAAAGCTCTAGAAGAATAGTACTGGTGCGTGGCAATCGAGAGGGAAGCGAATGTCTGTAAGCGTCAGGCGGTAGTGGACACGTGGACACGTGGATACTGTACATCAACAATCCTACTGTATCGTCGGCCAAGCCAACGATTTCTCATTCTTCCTCTAGTACTGCTTGACAACGGCCCTTGTAAACCTTATAATTTCTCAAATAATTTACCACAAAGGGACCCGCGGGCTCAAGGTGCGTTTTCAAGCCTATGGAGACCATGACAAGAAATGACTTCTGGACATAGGAAGGGATGCAATGACGATCGACGTGCTTCCAGAAGATGCATTCCTCGGTATATTTTGATTTCCATCGGATCGGTGCACTCGAGCATTCTCCGTGGAAATGGGAATACAGTAGGACAAACTGGCGCACGTATGCCGAAAATGGCGACAACTCATATTTGCATCACCACTCCGTCTCGAACTCAACCCTTTCTGCACAGACGGAACTCCAGTCAGGAAATATCTGGACATCTGGCCTGTCATTCCTACCGTTATGAGCTATGGCCGCTACCATAATAGCGTTGAACCTGACGACGAAGGCAATGCCATCGCTGCACTCGAGCACCCCGATCGTCTTTGTCAAGTCTGGGTTGACGTAAGGGGATCATCACAGTTCAGAAAGATCACCGCGATGATGCAGGAGCTATGTCCCGTGCTGAGGCGCCTTTCACTTCTCTCCATTGACAGAAACAGGCAGGCTCTTCCCCGTGGATTCTTGGGAGTATCTATACCACGTTTACAGGAAATGGGCTTAACTGGTATCGCATTTCTACTAACTTTGCCAACGCTTCTTTTGTCAACCATTAATCTTGTCGAGCTTATACTACGCGACATACCATTACATGGTTACATTTCACCGGAGGAGATGGTCGCGCATTTGGCAGTATTATCCAGGCTTAACACTCTTCACATTGGATTCCAAAATGTTACCTTCCACACATAAATTTATTCCACCTCCCCTGACACGGACTATCCTTCCCGCTCTCCTTGAGTTATATTTCTCTGGCGCTTGCGAGTATTTGGAGCACTTTGTGGCACGAATTGACATCCTGAACTTGACTTTGACGAAATAGAGTATTGGGCTTGGGATCAAGATACCGATCTTGAAGTACCGGAGCTGTCCGAGTTCTTCAATCGCCCAGAAAATTTGAGGAAAACTCTCTCAAACAATTGCGAGGTGCTGCTTTGTGATGACGATATCGTCTTCACCCTCATCGGTGGTGCCACCGCCACTGATAAAGCAGGATGCCGGGAATCCGATGCGGGTATTTGTGTTTACATTCTATGTGAACACATGGGCGACCAGACCGTTTCACACTTAACTCATGTCCTCAGCTGGATCTCTGCTATACTCTCCGACATGGTCCATTTATACTTCCAATCCGATTTCATCGTCTCCGAACCCTTGTTCAGATTAGGGTTACCGGACGATATCGAATGGTTGCCAGTATATCCTTTCCGCCAATTCACCTCCGTGCAGACTTTGCTTGCGCCTGCGAATATTGCGCGCCTCATTTCTCATGCACTCGAAGGTTTCGCGGAGGGGATGGTCACCGAAGTTTTGCCAGCACTTGAGTTGCTGTGCGTAGAGGGACAACCGGTGTCATCCGTTGACAAGTTCGTCAATGATCGGCGGGATTGTGGATACCCTGTGACCGTTGTCAATACGTCAGAAGACTTTGACCAGAGACTTCAGTCATACCCATAGGAGAAAAGGGAGAGCACCTCGTACTTGGTGCGTATACGTCGGTACTGCGCAATTACCTTTGCTGATCCCCCTGCCGTAGCACGTGAGGTACAATCGCATTATCGTACATGCCGACAAAACAAGTCGTTTTGACCAAGGTTTTGACTTAGATTATATTTGTGACGATTTCTATGTACCATGCAGAAAACTTGAGGAGGAACCTGGGAGGAACACGCATCGGTCGCAGTCGCAATGTCCCGAACCTGCAGTTGTAGGTCAGTCTTCATCGCATTCAGGTGGCTACTCACATCATTTGCCAGTGATTCGCAGTGGGAAGCGATCTAGTCCACAGACATCTCATCGACGACAAGGGACAATGACATGATATGAAGCAATGGACGAACAGTCTCAGTTTCCTGCCAACTATCGAACATTTTCCAAGTGGCTGCGGCTGCCGTACGCCTGTGGCCCTGTTGTTTTCACCCACGAATAACGGCCCGAATCAGAGAGCGATGCCTTTTTTATTTCATCCCTCTGTTACAAGGTTTCTCCTCTCTTGATACAGTTCTCGAACCAATACTCTACATCTAACAGCCCTTTCATCACGAAATTAGCCAATTCCGAGCGTCGCTGTCCTCTTATATATGGGCGACTCGGAGGCGTTTGTCGACCGCAGTCCGTGAGTATCAGCCGTCTCTCAAAGTTCCTCCGGTCCGGATATAAAAACATTCTCGTGCACCTGAAAATATAACTCGGTCAACATTATGAAGTCCGGAAGAAAACGGATCAGGGTACGTCGTAAACTGCATTGAATAGTCGCGATTTCTCAACCTTTTCATAGAAAAGGCCGGATTTCACCGGCGGTAACGTCAGGGAGAGAGCTGACGTATTCTATCTCTCTCAAAAAGAGAATCCTTACCCAGCGGCGGTGGCAGATGCCTGTGCCGCTCTCCCTCTCATTCCCTTCCGCCTTTTCCAGGCTAAAAAGTGGTGCCTCTCCATTCCACTCTTCTCTTTCTGGTTTGCAATGTTCGCATCGTAAACATTTTACCCTCCGGCTTACATTGAGCACTGTATTTCCTTTCCAATGCCCGAAACACACACGTTGTCTTAGAGTCAACACCCCCTGCCGTGCGCCAGTTGTTCCCCTTTCCCCCGAAGCGCTCCACGGCCTCCACTCCCCGCGGCCTGCAGGATAATGATGCGCAAATATGGGAAGTTCTGCACCGCGTTTTCAAGAACTCTTCTTATACGGCATCCACTTCCAGCATTCCCACTACTTCTTCCGTCCGCCAATGACCTCGCCACACTCAACCGCCGCAAAAAAAACCCAAAATGGTTACATTTCACCCGATGAGATGGTCACAGGTCTGGCCACGCTAACCAGACTCTGATATTTTCACATCGGACTTAGATCGCCGAATTCCCTCCCTCATCAAATAGGCCTCCACCCCACAACACGCACTGTCCTTCCTGCTCTCACTTTCTTCGAGTTCTCCGGTGCTTGCGAGTATTTAGAGGACTTGGGACACGAACCGACGCTCCTAGACTTGTAAATATCGATACACAATACTTCAATCAGCTCGTTGACTCTGAAGTGCCCAACTTCCAGGCTCATCGATCGCTCAGAAACCCCAAGCAAATATGGATTGTTCCATAGAATTTTACCGACCCCGCGTCACCTTCACGGCTCATCCCACCAGCGATGAATCTGAATCTTCAAACTTCATCCCTCGTCGTATAGGTGTTAATATCAAATGCGAAGGCATAGACTGGCAGGTTGCACACCTAGCACAGGTGCTCAGTCAGATCTCCGTTGTTCCCACCTTCGCAGTTCATTTATCCATCACTTCCTACTCGATCGCACCCGATCCCGAAGATATGGTCGACATCGAGTGGCTGCGACTCCTGGGCCAATTCCCCTTCGTACGGACGTTTTTTGTGCCGAAGAAAATTGCGGGGCACGTCTCCCGTACTCTCGAGGACAGCGCAGAGGTGATGGCTACTGCGGAAGTGTTCCCGGTCCTTGATATGCTTTGTTTGGAAGGGCAACCAGAGTCGTCCGTTAATACGTTCCTCACTGCTCGCAGGTGTTCTGGTCGCTCTGTGACCTTCATTAAAACGGAAACGGAATTCAAAGAGAGACTACGGTCTTACGAAAAGGGGATAAGGGAAGTGTCGTACTAGTTCGTGTTGCATATTCTGGGCTATTACTGGTTATCATTCTGCCGTAGGACAACGATTCACGTCGACAATCATTTTTTGCTCTAGGATACATTCATAACGATATGTACATTTGTACGAAACGATAATGGACTTTGTCGAGGCTTTCTCTTGGACTCAGATTGTTCGAGAGCTGTCCCCTTCTAGTACTCTAACTACAGTATGTCTTCTGCGCTCCTGTGTAACGTGTATCATCTGTAGATACCACCGTTCTCACAAATGATTAGGTATGAATCGCAGCCACTACAGCCTGATGCTTTCAGCTCGGTAGAATGATCTTTCCCTGGAGACATGCCTGGCCGATGCTTGAAAGAACATTCACGTCGCTACCGTAGGAAGTTCCCTGACGTCGTCGTTTGTTCTAAGTTTCGCGGTGGTTGTGGTCATGGTGAATGCTTTTGTTCCAGAGGGCGAAGTAGGATGATGTATTTCCAGGGCGGAAGTCAACGTATGAGTGTCCGTATATGCGTGTTACCTAACACCTCCATAAATTGAAAAGCCCATTTCACGACTGATGGCAAACCCATTCATCAGACTCACTAGCGCTATGTCAGACTCCCACGTATAAACGACGCCACGCGTCATATTGCGACCGCAAGTCCTTCAGAACGATGGCAAGAAGTGCGGTTCCCTTGGAGTATCGGGCTGCATCACGGCGGTGCGTACAAATAAGCTCTCCGCCCTTGCGCGAAAAATACACAAGGAAATTTTCACACATACTCCATCCTCAGCGCACCCAACCGACCATCGTCACGCCCATGTGCCGCCGGAGGAGCATTTTTGTGCTCACCGATCCTGCACCGCAATTCAGCGATCCTCGAAAGCCATCCGAAGCGCATGGAGTGAGATGGCAGGTCACGCGGAGAGCTTGTTTTTTCACACTAGTAGAGACTTGAGATCGCTAGACCTAATGCACGCGAAGGGCATGGGACCTCAAAGGAGAGATCTGAAATGTGCATCATCGTCTCGACTATCAACTTGGTATGGCTTATTCTTGAGGTGGACCTAAGCTGCAGAATGTGTAAGGAAGGTTGTAGATCGCTCTACCCAGATAGTTTTTCTTTGCGTCTCACCACTTGGCTGCCTGAGAGGAGACGCCGCACCGCACCATAAGGCGAGAAAGCACTCGGGTACTGGCAATGTGCTGTGCGGCGGCGTGATATATCTTCAGAATGCGAGAACAAACATGCATTGGGTATATCGAAGTAGAGCGTGTGAATAGGAGCGATGATAGGCACGAGAGCGAACAATTGAGAGAATTTTTTTGGATAGGAACGCGTCGAGAATGGGTGGAAGAACGAAGTGCTTCTCGATCGAGAACGAAGGTATTTTACGTACGAGGCGAATCGCAGCGTGTGGGACCGTCCCGGAGCGAGGAAGAGAGCGTCGGAACACTGAAGACCTCATCATCGATCTCATAGGAGAGAATATTATGGGGTGTGGTAGGGAAGGAAAAAAGGAAACAGTTCTGATATTTTGAACCGGAAGGGACAGGTGCCAGTGGAAGCTCGAAAGAAAGGGATGAGCACGTGCCGCCACATCCGCTGAATCAAAAGCTACTCACTGCCTCCGCTCGTGCCTTACTCCGTCCACGTGGATGCGAGTATGGGGACTAGGAAGGACAACGCACCGTATAGAAGACGTTGGGGCCCTCCCTGACGTAGACAGCCTTTTTGAACTCAAGGAGAACCTGCATGATGAGATGGAAGAAGAGCGACGCGGACGGGACGGGCCCTGTCCCGGAGCCAGCAGGGTAAATGATGTGCAACTCCGTGTAGCCCTCAATCAAAGAGCGCAGAATCCTGAGCAGCAGCGAGTTGCTCGTTTTAGTACACACCCACGCCAAATCACGAGAAGGACGTACAGTTGATCCACTTGGAGATTCAGATCAGCGGAGTAATCGCGCGTATATCGGCTTCTTCCCGTTCTGTACATCGTAGATGGGCTTTTGCAGAACCAGACCAAGACAACGCGGACGTACTGTCCATTATTTCTTGTTGGGATCGTACTTGTCCCTCCTTCACTTGTCCATTAAAAAGGCACCCTACTTTTTTGTAAAAGGCCTGTCACGGCCTTCTTGTCCTCTGCGACGCACGCAGCGCGCCTTGCGTCAAGCTAGGAAAGCGTTGGAGAGTATCATGTCGTCAGGGGATGCCGCATTGACAGTAACGTCTGCGTTGGGGAATACGATGTGAAGAGATCGACATTGTTGAAGCCACCTTGGACAACCTCTACGTCCAGTCGGCAGACCGCGTCGAAGTACTGTCGAAGTGAGGGTTGTGTTACTTAGGCTCGTGACCAGCCTGGATATGATAGTCGATATCCAGGCTGGTAAAGCTGAGCTTAAATCCCTATGGCTTTCGTTTAGCCACAATTTCCTAATACAGCAAAGTCCACAATTATTGGCGGGTGTTTACATCTGTTTATCTCGCAGACTAAGGGCTGAGTTCGTAGTGAGGTACAAATAGATTTTCTCACGTTGAGAGTTATATTGCTAAATATACGTTATAAATTGGTTATCCTTCTGTAACCTGCGATGCCCTGAGCTATTTTAATTCTTCCACAATTATTTTTGGTGGGAAGAAAACCTGGCATGGGTGGCCGAAATGCCAATTCAAACATCGTTACCTACACGAATTTTTTTTTCGCCAATAATTATGGACTTTGCTGTATATTACAAGCGAAATTTGACCTGCCTTAATGTTACGATTTGACGGACTGCCTCATGTAAGCGAGATGACGAGTCGCTCTCGAAACTTACTCATGCATACGATGTGGATTACTGATACTATTACTGTACGATGACTGAGGATGACTGATGATATTAGTGGACGATTACTTAGCATTAGTAGTAGTGGCTGTATCGCTGACGAAGGCGTACAGTCAAGAACCAGTTATAAGGTAGCTGTCGACTGATGTGGTCGACAGCTTGACTCTCTTGTATCATTCTCCAATCTAGTTGGGTCTCTTCCCATCTCGCGTCAGCTCTCTTAGGAAGGCACTTTCAAGTGACCTTAGGACAAGTCACACCTTCGCG
>WITN01000718.1:0-45187 GCA_015025155.1 Lactarius quietus | reverse complement strand
CCTGGCAACAACCCGATAGTATACGGGTGCATGAAGAAAGGGGGGAGATTCAACAAGGTGAAGTACATGCTGCTCCTGATCACGATGCCGAGGATAACGACCGCCAGTACACGCATACCCAATTGCGGTACTTACGACAGGATTACGGTGATCGCCAAGGGGTCGACTTGGCCATGGGCAGATCCCGGACGGTCGTTGTGGGCGGAGGTCCTTCGATACCGGGCTTTAACTAGCCGGTACTCCGAACTGTCGGAACGCATTACTGCTCTGGAAAATGAGCAGTATGTAGTCGGCAATGAAGTCAGGAAGTGTACGCGACGGTTGGAGGCGGCTAATGGACTACAGAGGATCATGGACCAGGAAGTTTCTGTTAATCGAGGTGCGACTATTATCCCTTGGGTTTTCGAACGTGGACGTTCTGCCTGAAAAAGGGGTAATGTCACGGTTTGACATCGCGCGGACTACTTATCATCGTGTTTACGAGGTCTCGGAGTTCGGGATGCTTACTACTTGGTTATGACTACGATAGTAAGCCGTTATTAGTCATGGACACTTACGCGTCGCCGGTGTTTGGGCTTGCCGGTGTTTCAGGTATTATTAGAATGGACTATTACTCATTACTAGTATAGCGGTACTAGGGTTTCGATTCGAAGCTGCGCTTTAAAGCCAGCGAGTAACTGTATATAAACTGTAGCGTCAAGACCAAGGCTCTTCAGCTTGGTCTTCTTGAATCATCACCATTGTCTCTTCCTCTTCTCTTCGCGTCTTTCCAATCAATCGATTGAAGCTTATCCCTTGGGATACCCTAGTGTCTGTCAAAGCGACCTAGTGGCAGTGCAACTTAGTTAAGTTGCCCGTGACTTGCAAACATTCATCCATATACTCGAGTATCACGTCACAGACCAGTTCAAGTCGAACAAGCGTTAGGTGATAACGCTACACGTCGAATACGTCAGAGAAGTCGCAGAACGTGATTGAGACGAACGAGAACAGCGAGAACGAGACTTGGCCGAGGCTCGCCGGCGATTCCCCACACCCGCAAGCGGAAGAGTGGAGGCAGATGAGGAAGGATTATGGGTTGTTGAAGGAGGTGATGACCTCATGGCGACTGGATCAGGTGACGAAGATGACGCCGAAGGAGAGACGGATGAGGATACAGCGGCTGATGAGGCAAGTATCCTCCAGCCCTCCACCGCCTTCACGTCCACCACCGCTGTCGATCAATACAACAGCGACGAGTCCTCAGACGGCTCATACCACGACGCCAACATTATCTGCACCAGGTGCGATAATCCCCAAGACTACTGCCACTGCGCTCCCATGCGCATTCCCCCCGAATCAACAATGAAGAAGAAGACACAGACGTTACCGACAAAACCGTGGATGACGAAGGACGAGCACCGCCGGTTGCTATCATCTACGGACCGACTGCGGAGGAAGGGTATGCCATGCGCGGGCTACCATCTTACGCCGAGGCCCGCGATACCTCACCCGTCCATACGCGCCGAGGCGCCCTGTCCGTACCCTATCGCCTACCCCTGGCGGATTCGTCCTCAATAACGGGATGAACTGGGTCCCTATGGTCATCGAGCACGAAGGGGGTCGCATTCCCGCCCGGTATGTGCGGGTACGAATGTGCGACAACCCGGAAGTTTTCGGGACGATGGGGCGTGGTGCGCCAATTTACCGAGGAGATATCCATGCCGAACCATGCCAAGACATGGGGCCCGCAGCTGAGTACACCCGCGAGGAATTGCTGTATCTACGCGCTGACTTCCGGGGACGGCGCCAGGTTGATGAAGCCCTTGCTCAACTAGGGGACATTTCCCTAGCTGCCAAAGTGAGGCGCTACCGCGCATCCCAGGAAGTCATCAAGGAGCTCGAGACAGCGATCAAGCGACTCGAGGACGACATCTTCGTCCACGTCGACCGTTCGCGTCATTCGGTGAAGCGGTTGGGTAGGGCTCACGCCCTTGTGAGGATACGAGATGAGCACGAGACGGATGTGGGGCTAACCACAGTGCCCAATTGGGTAGTAGAGCGAGGGCACTCTCCCTTGTGAAGGGGGTGATGTAATGTCCTGGGTCATAGTAGGTATCTGACCTAACCGATAACCGAGGGGGCGTGATCAAGGGGACACTTACTGTACTATACGATGACTGACCGATGACTGATGACTGACCGACCGATTACTGGACGATGACTGATGGCTGACTGATGGATTACTGTACGCTGACCAACGACCTACAATGTGATGACTGTATACTTGTGGACGATTATCCAGCAGGCTAGTAGTAGTGGCGTTCTCGCTGACGAAGGCGGATCGCGCGAATAGGTTATAAGGAAGCTATCGACTGTTGTGGTCGATAGCTTGGATTTCTTGTACACTCTCTCAACTTGTTATCCAAAGCCGGGTTTCTATCTCTCCCTTCCTCTCTCGTCCTTCGGGGCCGCGTATCAGACGATCAAAGTATCAACTCCGCCTTCGTGCGTTGAGACGTAACTCAGCCTTCGTGCTCGAGTAAGATTACTGCTGAGTCACCACGTTCACTCTACGTTGCCTAAGTCAGGCTCACGTGCAACTCGCACGTAACAGTCATGGTGCGTGGAAATTACTTCTCTGATTTCCTCCATTGTTCCTGTTACGACAAGCTGCTGTCCTCGGTACCACCAGAGCTCGTCTGCTTTTGTTAATTTGTGGGGGTCAACCCACTTGCGTATCTTTTGCTCGTCTTGTTGTTGGTTGGTCGCAATTGCTCGTACAAACCTTTCGTTTGGCAACACGACGACACTTTCGTTGTCTTTTTCTCCTTGATCGTAATCGGGCCTTCGAGATAGGGCGTCGGCTCGTCCATTGGTCGTGCCTTTGATGTGGTGTATCTCAAAGTTGTATTCCGCGAGTTCGAGTACTTCCCTGGCGATTCGCCTGCTGATCTTCTGGGGATCCCGCCAGTATTTGAGGTTGAGATGATCGGAGAAAATGCGCACTTTATGTGGTGAGCCCGCCAACAGGTGTTGCCAGTTTCGCAAAGCTTTTACGATGGCTAATAGTTCTAGGTTGTAGATGTCGTAGTTGCGTTCGGCGGCGTTGAGCATTGCCGAGTAGTAGCCCACAGGATGTCGCTTTCCGTCTTGCTTCTTTTGCAGTAGTACCGCTCCTACCGCAAATCCTGACGCGTCCACCTCTAGGTCGAATTGTTGGGTTTGATCTGCGTGTGCTAATATGGGTTCTGTGGTAACTCGTCGTTTAAGCGTGTCAAACGCTATTTGATGTCTTGTGTTCCACTGCCATGGTTCGTCTTTTCGTGTAAGCTCGTTGAGCGGCTTGGCGATATTGGCGAATCCTCTGATAAACTGCCGATAAAAGTTGCAGAAACCGAGGAATGATCGTACATCTTTGACTGATGTGGGTGTTTGCCAATCGCGGACGCCCGAAATTTTGACGGGGTCCATGCGTGTTACCCCCTCTTCAAGGATTACCCCCAGGTAATCGATACTGGGAGCATTGAAGACGCATTTTTCAGGTTTGAAAAATAGATCGTTTTTCTGTGCTATGGCAAGCACGTCGCGGACTGCGTCTTGATGTTTCTTGATTGCTAGTGGTTGTCTCTTGGTTGCTATGGCAATATCGTCCATGTATACCCTGATTGTTGTTCCGGCGGCTTCGTGTTTCGTGATTATTGGTTGATAGATGTCGTTCATGAAGCTTTGAAATGTTGCCGGCGAGTTACACAAACCGAAGTACATGACGGTTGGTTCGAATAGTCCCCTTCGTGTTTTGAACGCGGCTTTGGGTTCGTCTCCCTCCTTGATTCTAATGTTGTTGTATCCTTGTCGGACGTCGAGCTTGCTGAATATCTGTGCTCCTCCAAGATCTCTGGTCAGATCATTAATGAGGGGGAGTGGGTATTGGTTTCGTATGGTCCATTCATTGATCTTTCGGTAGTCCTGTACAGGTTGTAGTTTCCCGTCCTTCTTTTTGATAAAGAAGAAGGATGATGCGTACGGGGACTTTGAGGGACGAATATATCCCTTGTCTAGTTGTTCGTCAATGAATTCATCCAGCGCTGCGTCTTCTACCCATGTCATTGGGTATACTTTGCAGTCGATGACGTCTGGTGCTCCTTTCTTGAGTTCTATTGCGTGGTCGCAACTTCGTTTTGGTGGGAATCTCTTTGCTTCTTCCTCACTGAATACCTGTGCGAATTGTTGGTATTCTTTTGGTATTTCGACGTTCTTGGTGTATTGCTTGGCATCTATTGCAAGTTCGACCGCTGATCGTCATCCGTATACTTGTTCTTCCAATTTCGTCACGATTTGTTCTTTTACTTTGGTAGTGAACATTCGTGAGACTTTGACGTCGTTTTGTTCTTCGTTGAGCAACCTTGCTAGTACGGCTTTCCTGTCACTTGGGTTGACCGATCGTAGTACTATAGGAAGCTGTTTCTCGTCAATGGTGGCATGTTGCCAACTGAACCGTGGTTCACAAGTTGTGAGCCATGGATATCCTAGTAATATGTCTTCCTTTCCGATGTCGGTGATCAGGAAGCGCATTTCTCTTTTGGTTCCTCCTGTTTCCACGTTAAGCGTGAGGTAATGCGTGATCTGCCCCGCTTTATTAGTGGTATCGTCGATGTTATAGATGTTTTTGGGCTTATCTAACACCCGTTGTCCCAACCCCATCCTTTTGACGAATTGTGGATGGATAAAATTGTCAGTGGCTCCTGAGTCCACTAACGCTTTGATGTCGGCCATGTTGTAACTTGCACGAATGGATACTGGTACTCGCATAGATCGGTAGCGCATAATGTACACAGAGTTACAACGTATTGCCCTCACCCAGGCCGCCGGGTTCAGGCATTTCCAAAATCCTGTCCCATTAATTGCTGTAGGACCAGGTCCTTTACTTCCTCGTCATCTCCTGCTACTCCTCGCAGCCATTCCGCTGCTTTTTCTTCTTTGGTTGTCGCTGTTTCGACTGTGCGTGTCTGTGCGTCTCGGTGCCTCCTGGGTTGTCTGCAGTCACGGCTGATATGACCCATCTTCTGGCAGTTGTAACACTGCGTTTGGCTGTGGTCTCGCTTGAACTGCCTCTGCATGAACCCCCCTTGTGGTGGAAATGGTGGTTGCGGGGGCCTAGTGTTCCTGGGGTGGTTCGCTATAATGTCTTCAGCCCCTGCCAATCGTCCTCGTACGCGATCTGCGGATGTGTCCATTCGGTCGTCGTTCTGAAGTGGGGCTAGCAACTTAGCTAGTGCTCCTCCTGTGGATCGTCCTGGTTTGAAGGCGTCTAGGTTTCCTCGGACCGTCTGCATGTGAATCCATTTCTGTTGCCTTTTCAGGGCAGATTCTCTCCACTCCTCATAATTCCGAGGATCGTCGTGTTGGTACATGGTCTCGTATAACGCGCGTGGTAGTCCTTTTGTAAAGTACTTGATTGTTTGTTCGGCGTTGATATTATATCCCGCGTGTCGAACAAGTTGTTCGAATTGGGCGATATAATCGTCGATTTTTCCATCCTTCATGTGGATACCGGCGTTGAGCTGGGCCTGTGCTCGTTCTTTGCTGAGGACGTCGCCGAACTGTCTTTGAAAGGCGTGGAGTAGATTCTCCCACAGCCTGTTGTCGAATTGATTGGTGCCCATGGCGACTTTGTTGACAAGCCATCGACTTGCTGACATGACCCATTGGTTAACCGCGTTTCCCTGAATGTATGTGAGAAACAACATAGCTTTCTGATATTTATTCAGCATGGCTGAATGGTTTGCGTTGACTCCTGCATAGACCTCCCATTGGGGGATGAATGCCTCGGCTTGTGACCTGCTTCCTGTGAATGTAGGTGGTGGGTTACCAATGAACTTGTCATTTCCCCCTTGGTGTGCGTTGTGGGCTACTGCAGGCCCCCCTAGAGGTGGTCCTCCTCCTCCTCCTGGTGATCCTCTTCCTCCGCCTGGTGGTCCTCCTCCTGGTGGTCCTCTTCCTCCACCTGGTGGTCCGTTATCTTGTGGTCTCAATGGTGGGAATGGCCTATTATCAGGCGATGGTACCCTGTTACGGTTGAGCCGAAACTCGTAGAACATTTCTGTTCCTTCAGGGATACTCGGTGCATCGGGGATGTCTGGCCCCATAGCTCGGTTAGCGGCTTCCATGTCTTCTGGTTGTAGTTGTTGAACGTGACCTGTCTGTTCGTTTATGACAAGTCGGGGTGGCGATACTTCTGTTTGGGTGGTCATGTAGCTGAATGGTATTCCTCTAATTGGTTCAGGAATATGCAACTCAGCTGTTCGCGCGACTAGTGCGTCTATCTCTGGTGACTGCACTGCGATTTCTTCGGGTTCCGCTTCAGCGGCTTCACTTCGTGGGGTTGGCGATCGTTCGCTAGTAGGACTTGACGGAGATGGAGTAGTGGTTCGTATTTGGAATTCGGTCCTAGGTGGTTCTGTATCAAGGTTTTGCTCTCCTTGGCCATCTATGGTTCCTTGTTGGCTAATTGGTCGTGCGTCAACCAATGGTACGTTGATGTGTAGATCGTCGGCGGCTGGTCGTGTTGCTTCGAAATAGTTGTTGGTGTTGCTCCACCTGAGTTCGACCCAGCAACAGCGCTCTCTGTTGAATACTACGGGGTGAAATCGTTGTGCTGTAGCTGCTTCCGCGTAATATCCTGTGTTGTTTTCCTCAGATCTTCTGGTGTCTGGTATGTGTCGCCACCTTACTCGTCCTATAAGGTATCGGGTAGGTGCGTCTCGTTCTCTTGAGTCGATGCGATAGGGCACGAAGTCCCAGCCGTCTTTAGTGTTGAGAGTTGCCATGGCGTTCGATTTTAGTAGAGTTTGGATTTAATGTTACATGCGAGTTGCACGTGAGCCTGACTTAGGCAACGTAGAGTGAACGCGGTGACTCAGCAGTAATCCTACTCAAGCACAAAGGCTGAGTTACGTCTCAACGCGCGAAGGCGGAGTTAATACCTTGATTGTCTGATACGCGGCCCCGAAGGACGAGTGTAACGTCCCGGGTCATGGTATGTATCTGACCTAACCCATAAGTCAGGGGACATCGGGAAACAGTCTGGAACATAGCGGGCCGAGCATGGTAAGGGGGATGACGAGTCACTCCCTAATACTTACCAATACGTGGACGATTACTGATACGATTGCTGATACGATGACTGAGGCGATTACTGTATGATTACCGAGCATATGTGGACGATTACACAGCAGAGAGTAGTAGTAGTCGTAGTGGCGGTCTCGCTGACGAAAGCGGACTGCAGTAGGGTACTATATAAGGAAGCTATCGACTGTTGTGGTCGATAGCTTGGATTTCTTGTAACATTCTCGCGTTCTATCCAAAGCCGAGTTTCCATCTTCCTCTCACCCTTCGGGGCCGCGCGCCAGATCAAAACCATGTATTGACTCCGCCTTCGCGCGTTGAGACGTAACTCAGCCTTCGTGCTTGAGTCGGACCACTGCTAAGTCACCGCGTTCTCACTACGTTGCCTAAGTCAGGCTCACGTGGAACTCGCACGTAACATTAAATCCAAGCTCTTTCAACATCGAACGCCGTGGCAACTATCAACACCAAAGACGGCTGGGACTTTGTGCCCTATCGCATCGATTCAAGAGAACGAGACACACCTACCCGTTACCTAATAGGACGAGTAAGGTGGCGACACGTACCAGACACCAGAAGATCCGAAGAAAACAATACAGGATACTACGCAGAGGCAGCAACAGCACAACGATTCCACCCCGTAGTGTTCAATAAAGAACGCTGTTGCTGGGTCGAACTTAGGTGGAGCAACACCAATAACTACTTCGAAGCAACACGACCAGCTGCCGACGACCTACATATCAACATACCATTGGTCGACGCGCGACCAATTAGCCAACAAGGAGCCATAGACGGTCAAGAAGAGCTAAACCTCGATACAGAACCACCTAGGACCGAATTTCAACTACAAACAACTACTCCATCTCCGTCAAGCCATACTAGCAAACGATCGCCAACCCCACGGAGTGAAGCTGAACCTGAAGAAATCGCAGTGCAGTCACCAGAAGTAGACGCACTAGCTGCGCAAACAGCTGAGTTGCACATTCCCGAACCAATACGAGGAATACCATTCAGCTACATGGCTACTCAAACAGAAGTATCACCACCCCGGCTCGTCATCAACGAGCAAACGGGTCACGTCCAACAACTACAACCAGAAGACATGGAAGCCGTCAACCGAGCCATGGGACCGGATGTCCCTGACGCGCCAAGCATCCCTGAAGGAACTAACATGTTCTACGAATTTAGGCTCAACCGAAACAGAGTGCCTTCGCCAGATAATAGGCCATTCCCACCATTACGACCACAAGGAGGAGGATCACCAGGAGGAGGACCGCCAGGAGGAGGACCACCAGGAGGAGGACCACCAGGAGGAGGACTGCCAGGAGGAGGACCGCCCCTAGCAGGACCCGCAGTGGCCCAAAATGTACACCAAGGGGGCAATGATAAATTTATCAGCAACCCACCACCCACATTTACAGGACAAAGATCACAAGCCAAGGCCTTCATCCTCCAATGGGAAGTCTACGCAGGAGTCAACGCGAATCACTCGGCCATGATAAACAAATACCAAAAAGCTATGTTGTTCCTAACATACATTCAGGGAAACGCGGTTAACCAATGGGTTATGTCCGCAAGCCGATGGCTTGTAAACAAAGTGGCCACGGGAACCAATCAATTCGACAACAGGTTGTGGGAGAACCTGCTCAACGCCTTCCAACAACAGTTCGGCGACGTTCTTAGCAAGGAACGAGCGCAGGCACAACTAGATGCCGGAATACACATGAAGGACGGCAAAATCGACGACTACATCGCCCTATACGAACAACTCGTTCGACACGCAGGGTACAATATCAATGCCGAGCAAACACTCAAGTACTTCACAAAAGGACTACCAAGAGCGTTGTATGAAACCATGTACCAACATGACGACCCCCGAAACTATGAAGAATGGAGGGAATCCGCCCTGAAGAGGCAGCAAAAGTGGATTCACATGCAAACAGTCAGGGGAAACCTCGACGCCTTCAAACCAGGGCGTACGACAGGAGGAGCACTAGCTAAGTTGCTCGCACCACTCCAGAATGACGACCGAATGGACACATCAGCAGATCGGGTACGAGGACGACTAGCGGGAGCCGAAGAAATCATAGCAAACCATCCCAGGAACAAACCACCGTTCCCACCACGAGGGGGATTTATCCAGAGACAATTCAAACGAGACCATAGTCAAACGCAGTGTTACAACTGCCAGAAGATGGGTCATATCAGTCGCGACTGCAGACAGCCTCGGAGACGCCGCGACACACAAGTACGCACTACAGAAGCCACTACAGAGGCCCCGCCAACCAAAGAAGAGAAAGCGGCGGAATGGTTACGAGGAGTAGCGGGAGATGACGAGGAAGTCAAAGACCTGGTCCTACAACAATTGATGGGACAGGGTTTTGGAAACGCCTGAACCCGGCGGCCTGGGTGAGGGCAATACGTTGTAACTCTGTGTACATTATGCGCTACCGTTCTATGAGAGTACCAGTGTCTATTCGTGCAAGTTACAACATGGCCGACATCAAAGCATTAGTGGACTCAGGAGCCACTGATAACTTCATCCATCCACAATTTGTCAAGAGGATGGGATTAGGACAACGGGCACTAGATAAGCCCAAAAACATCTACAATATCGACGATACCACTAATAAAGTGGGACAGATCACACACTATCTAACGCTTAACGTGGAGACAGGAGGAACAAAAAGGGAAATGCGCTTCCTTATCACCGATATAGGAAAAGAAGACATACTGCTGGGATATCCATGGCTCGCAACCTATGAACCAAGGTTCAGCTGGCGCCACGCCACTATAGATGAGAAACAACTCCCTATAGTGTTACGATCGATCAACCCGAACGACAGAAAAGCAGTACTAGCAAGACTACTAGTGGAGGAAAAGGACGATGCAAGGGTGTCACGAACATTCACAACAGAAGCAAAAGAACAAATCGTGACGACCCTAGAAGAACAAGTATATGGACGAAGATCAGCGGTGGAACTCGCGGTAGACGCCAAACAATACACCGCGGAGGTCAAAATACCAGCAGAATACCAACGATTCATAAAAGTATTCAACGAGGAAGAATCAAAGCGGTTTCCTCCAAAAAGGAGCTGCGACCACGCAATCAAGTTCAAGAAAGGAGTGCCCGACGTCATAGATTGCAAAGTCTACCCAATGACAAGAACTGAAGACGCGGCACTAGACAACTTTATCGACGAACAAATAGAGAAGGGATACATCCGTCCCTCTAAGTCCCAGTACGCATCATCATTCTTCTTCATCAAAAAGAAGGACGGAAAGCTACGACCCGTACAGGACTATCGACGAATCAACGAGTGGACAATACGAAATCAATATCCACTCCCACTTATTGACGACCTCGTCAGAGACCTTGGAGGAGCGCAAATATTCAGCAAGTTAGACGTGCGCCAAGGATACAATAACATACGAATCAAGGAAGGAGACGAACACAAAGCCGCGTTCAAAACACGACGTGGTCTTTTTGAACCAACCGTCATGTACTTTGGGCTGTGTAACTCACCAGCGACGTTCCAAAGTTTCATGAACGAGATATACCAACCAACGATAGCAAAACACGAACCCAATGGAACGACCATTCGGGTCTACATGGATGACATCGCCATAGCCACGAAACGACAGAAGAACACACTCGAACAGCATCGGAAGGCAGTGTGCGATGTCCTGGAAGTCGCTCAAAAACACGACCTCTTCTTCAAACCAGAAAAATGCGTATTCAACGCGTCCAGCATTGATTACCTGGGGGTAATCCTTGAAGAGGGGGTAACACGCATGGACCCCATCAAAATTTCGGGTGTTCGCGACTGGACATCTCCTACATCAGTTAAGGACGTACGATCTTTCCTTGGTTTCTGCAACTTTTACAGGCAATTTATCAGAGGCTTTGCAAACATCGCCAAACCATTGAGTGAACTTACGCGCAAAGACGAACCATGGCAATGGACGACAAGACACCAAGCAGCATTCGACACACTCAAACAACGGATCACAACAGAACCCATATGTAACGTCCCGGGTCATAGTAAGTATCTGACCTAACCCATAAGCGATGGGACGTGATCTAAGGGGGGCTCTTACTGTACTGATGCATGACTGATGGTTCGCTTACTGTATGATTACTGACGGATGACTGAGGACTTACGAATAGCTGACTGAGCACTAGTGGACGATTACACAGCAGATAGTAGTAGTGGCGGTCTCGCTGACGAAGGCGGATCGCGCGTTAGTGTTATAAGGAAGCTATCGACTGATGTAGTCGATAGCTTGGATTTCTTGTACATCTCTCAACTTGTTATCCAAAGCCGGATTCCTCTCTTCGTCTCTCGTCCCGCGGGGCCGCGTATCAAGATAAACAAAGTGTCAGCTCCGCCTTCGCGCGTTGAGACATTACTCAGTCTTTGTACTTGAGTAAGACTACTGCTGAGTCACTGCGTTCACTCTACGTTGCCTAAGTCAGGCTCACGTGCTGCTCGCACGTAACACCATACTAGCACACGTGGATCAAGAACAACAATTCGATCTAGAAGTAGACGCATCAGGATTCGCTGTAGGAGCAGTATTGCTACAAAAGAAATCAGACGGGAAACGACACCCTGTGGGGTACTACTCAGCAACACTCAATGCCGCCGAACGGAACTATGATATCTACAACCTGGAGTTGTTAGCTATCGTAAAGGCGTTGAGAAATTGGAGACACCTGCTAGCTGGATCCCCACACAAAGTACGCATATTCTCGGACCATCTCAACTTGCGTTACTGGCGAGATCCCCAGAAAATCAGCCGACGAATCGCTAGAGAAGTACTGGAATTGGCAGAGTACAACTTTGAGATACACCATGTCAAAGGAACTGCAAATGGAAGAGCCGACGCACTCTCACGACGAACCGACTACGATCAAGGCGAGAAGGACAACGAAAACGTCACGGTCCTGCCAGACAAACTGTTTATACAAATAATCGACACCCAACCACAGCAGGACGAGCAAAGGATACGCAAGTGGGTCGACCCCCACAAACTAACCAAAGCAGACGGACTCTGGTGGTACCAAGGACAGAGACTAGTTGTCACGGGGACATCAGAGGAGATTAGAGAAGTAATCTCCACACATCATGACCCCCCTATTCACGGACACCCAGGAATAAACCGAACAACTCAAATGGTGGAACGCCACTACTGGTGGCCCACAATGAAACAAGACATCGCTGAATATGTACGAGGATGTGCGGAGTGCCAACGATGTAAGGTCAACACGCAAAGGACGAAAGCGCCGCTACAACCAATATTCCCAAAACCAGAAGCAACACCATTCGAGGTAGCAGCGCTCGACTTTATCACCAAACTCCCGAAGTCCAGGGAGTACGATTCCATACTCACAGTCACTGACCATGACTGCTCAAAAGCATCAATATTCATACCATGTAAGGAGGAAATATCGGGCGAGGAAACAGCCGCACTATACGCCAAACATGTGGTCGCACGATTTGGCCTACCAACAAAACTGATCAGCGATCGAGACCCCCGATTCGCGTCCAAGTTCACAAGAGAACTATGTCGAATTCTGGGAATACAACAGAATATTTCGACTGCCTACCACCCACGAACGGACGGACAATCGGAACGAACCAACCAATGGCTGGAGCAATACCTCAGGCTCTGGGCCAACGAGAGACAAAATAATTGGGCCGACCATCTAGCACTAGCTGAGTTCGCGCATAATAATTGGATCAACGAATCCACACGCGAAACCCCATTTAGGTTACTGATGGGATATCACCCACACACTAACTGGACGGATAAAATATCACCCATACCACGGGTCACGGCCAGACTAGAACAATTGAAAGAGATAAGAAATCAAGCACAAGATCAAATGCGCCGAGCGCAACAGTCATGGGTCAAGCATCGTGACACCCCCAAATATCAGATAGGAGACAGAGTGTGGCTAGAAGGACGTCATCTACGAACCAACCAGCCAACCACAAAGCTTGCGCCCAGGAGACATGGACCGTTCAAGATTGTCCAGGTGATGTCTCCCGTCAACTACCGACTCGAACTTTCCACACAGTGGAGCATCCATGATGTGTTTCACACAGATCTTCTCACACCTTACAAAGAAACGCTGATTCATGGCGCAAACTATCAGCGCCCACCACCTGAATTGGTAGAGGACGTGGAAGAATACAAGGTCGAAAAAGTACTAGACTCGAGAAGACAAGGACGAGGGCGCAAACTCCAATACCTTATCAAATGGAAGGGCTACCCAGACTCGGACAATCAGTGGGTCCCGTGGAACGATGTCCATGCAGAAACAGAGATAAGGAAGTTCAAGCGGTCTAACCCAGACGCCGAGACTCACATAAAAGTAGCAACGGCTAGGCGAGCAAAGACATCAACCCCCACTGCAATGGCACATGTCCCACTCACCACTATCAACCTCGACTTCCCTCACATCGATGAGCTCGCCACATACGACTCCAACAACAACGTGGACGACCCCTTCTGCTCTGCCGTCGAACAAGTCAGGGCAGTTGCAGAACAAGACCGAGACGAGCGAGAGCAACGAGAGCGAGACCTGGCCGAGGCTCGCCGGCGATTCCCCACACCTGAAAGCGGAAGAGTGGAGACAGATGAGGAAGGATTACGGACTGTTGAAGGAGGTAATGACCTCATGGCGGCTGGATCAGGTGACGAAAATGACGCCGAAGGAGAGACGGACGAGGATACAGCGGCTGATGAGGCAAGTATCCTCCAGCCCACCTCCACCTTCACTACCGCTGTCGACCAACATGACAGCGACGAGTCATCCGACGGCTCCTATCACGACGCCCATGTTATCTGCACCCGTTGCGATAACCCCCAAAGCTACTGTCACTGCGCCCCAATGCGCATTCCCCCTCGAACCCACCACGAAGAAGAAGACGACGTTACCGATGTTGCCGAAGAAACCATGGATGACGAAGAGCGAGCACCGCCTATTGCTGTCATCTACGGACCGACTGTGGAGGAAGGGTATGCCATGCGAGGGCTACCAACCTATGCCGAGGCACGCGATTCCTCACCCGTCAATACGCGCCGAGCGCATGCGCCGAGGCGCCCTGTCCGTACCATATCGCCTACCCCCAGTGGATTCGTCCTCAACAACAGGATGAATTGGGTGCCCATGGTGATCAAACACGAGGGACGTCGCATCCCCGCTCGATATGTGCGGGTAAGGATGCTCGACAACCCAGAAGTCTTTGGGACGATGGGGAGGGCCTCGCCAATATACCGAGGAGACATCCACGCCGAGCCATGTCGAGACATGGGGCCTGCAGCTGAGTACACCCGCGAAGAACTACAGTACCTTCGCGCTGACTTCCAGGGACGGCGCCAGGTAGACGAAGCCCTTGCAAGGCTGGGGGACATCTCCCTTGCCGCCGAAGTGAGGCGCTACCGCGCGTCCCAGGAGGTCATCAAAGAGCTGGAGGCGGCCATCAAGAAACTCGAAGACGACATCTTCGTACATGTCGACCGCTCGCGACACTCGGCAAAGCGATTGGGAAGGGCCCACGCCCTTTTGAGGATAAGGGACGAACACAAGACAGACGTCGGACTGACCGCGGTACCTAACTGGGTAGTGGAGCGAGGGCGCTCACCCTTGTGAAGGGGGTGATGTAACGTCCCGGGTCATGGTATGTATCTGACCTAACCCATAAGTCAGGGGACATCGGGAAACAGTCTGGAACATAGCGGGCCGAGCATGGTAAGGGGGATGACGAGTCGCTCCCTAATACTTACCAATACGTGGACGATTACTGATACGATTGCTGATACGATGACTGAGGCGATTACTGTATGATTACCGAGCATACGTGGACGATTACACAGCAGAGAGTAGTAGTAGTCGTAGTGGCGGTCTCGCTGACGAAAGCGGACTGCAGTAGGGTACTATATAAGGAAGCTATCAACTGTTGTGGTCGATAGCTTGGATTTCTTGTAACATTCTCGCGTTCTATCCAAAGTTGAGTTTCCATCTTCCTCTCACCCTTCGGGGCCGCGCGCCAGATCAAAACCACGTATTGACTCCGCCTTCGCGCATTGAGACGTAACTCAGCCTTCGTGCTTGAGTCGGACCACTGCTAAGTCACCGCGTTCTCACTACGTTGCCTAAGTCAGGCTCACGTGCAACTCGCACGTAACAATGAGAGAGAGAGAGAGAGAGAGAAGACCCGGCTTTGGATAACAAGTTCTGAGAGTGTACAAGAAATCCAAGCTATCGACCACAACAGTCGATAGCTTCCTTATAACCTATTCGCGCGATCCGCCTTCGTCAGCGAGACCGCCACTACTACTAATCTGCTGGGTAATTGTCCACAAGTATACAGTCATCACATCGTAGGTCGTTGGTCAGCGTACAGTAATCCGTCAGTCAGCCATCAGTCATCGTACAGTAATCCGTCAGTCAGCCATCAGTCATCGGTCAGTCAGTCATCGTATAGTACAGTAAGTGTCCCCTTGATCACGCCCCCTCGGTTATCGGTTAGGTCAGATACCGACTATGACCCGGGACATTACAATACAGTACATGAGGCATAAGGCCCCACTATGAGTCAGAGATAACAAAGTATATGACTCACTATCGTCCAGTAAGAATACGGCGCAACATCAGCGCATGATAAGCACAGCCAACAGGCAACATCAGAATGTTCCAATCAGAAAGAACCCAAACAGGACAAAGCCTAACCGAGTTGGGAATCCCGCATCCAACTATACCCTCAGGAATTATATCTCGACCTGAGGAAACCGTTCCCCCGTGACTTATCTTTTAGACCCGCTTCCCGTGACATGGGGGATCTGGGGGTTGCTGATCACATGATTAATCACGTGACTCAGACTTACACATTCCTAAACGAATAAAGTCGCCAGTGTTGTTGTCCACAATGAAGTGATCATCAGTACTCAACATTCACGCGACCTCATATGTCTCATCTGCATCTAATCTCAGAGACTCTTCATCTTCTTCTTCAGTGAACCGCACTTCAGGGGGGTCTTCAGCCCTTACAGGCAACGCAAATCGTACTTTCATCGGCTTGGTGACACCACTGGCCATGACACGTGATCCACACGTGACACCCTGTGGGCACACCCACCACACGCCCACCCCCCATACCCCCAATCCTCCTTTCATGTGGCACCCTTCATCACAGACGGTGGGCTGCCTGAAATCCCGGAGGCGGCTTAGACACTCCCCTCTCCTGGGCAAGCAGGCAGACATGCGGGAATGGGACTGGGTGCTCCCATCTCAGGATGCGTGCGATTGGAAGCGAGCGCTCCCCGGTTTGTGCACAAGGGCCCATTAGATTGACTTGGACGAAAAAATATAATCATGATTACGTTATAGCCACCTGTGGAGTTTGCCGAATGACCTGTCAACCAACATTGAACAACCTGTCAAACAAAACGAACAACTTTTTGACAACAAAAACAACGCTAAGCGACGAAGATCAAGGTTCGTGTGACAAATACAAGAAGTCGGCACAATTTCCAGTTCAAGATATTTTTGTCCGGCCCCGCCCTTCATAGTGATGTGATGAAAGTGAAAGTATCCCTTCATATCACAACAATGGTCAACTAAGTGAAGGTTCCGGTAAAATTCTTCTTCTATGAGCAATATCATGATGCCGCAAGTTGCATTCAGTAAATGGCCTGATTCGAACAATATCATGATAATAGTAGATGCATCGCAACAACTTGCGCAACAACGTCGCAAAGTGCATCGCAACAATGTCGCATGATGCATCACAAAAACGTCGCAAGATGCGTCGTGACCCGGATTGGATTGACAACGGATTGGTGATAATCTCCAGGTGGTATCACTGTATCACATAACCGCACAGCATTGCTGCAGCAGTGGTAAGTGGTGTGCATCCATATAACTCTCCACGATAACACAATGACCGTTCCGCAGCAGGCACGTACCGTAAAATGGCATGGTAACATGTGTGAATTTCTTGCGCTGGAGCTTATGAACGAACATTCCGAACAATTGGTTGACACACTGTATTGGCTGACTAGTGAAAACTATGAAATCACGTATGTAACCATACGGCTCGGGGCCGGATTGATTTATCACTGCCTTGGGTATATAGATCATGGTTGCACGTTAGAGGTGAGGGTATTTACAATTAGTGATTGCTCGATTACTTATGATGAATCCGCGGAAGAAGGAAAACGTAAACGGTGGCCTGAGGCAATCATTGGAGATCTCCTCATACCTGTTTGGGCGACAAGGTTAGCACAAATTACATGCCATGTGGCAGGCGTCCATGTCTCTTTCAATTTCATGTAATCGTGACGGTAAGGAGAACTGTGACACCGTCGGTCGCAATGCCTAACGCAAGCTGATGAACAATAACGTTGCATAGATTAGTGGTGCCCATACCATGGTTTACACCGGCGGATCCTGGTGGAAGCAAGCCAGTGATGTTCTGCGCGACGGTCTGGTAGTTGACACCTTCATAGCGCGTCACTGCAAGAGCGCCCGCCACAAATTCATCGCTACAGCCACCATCAGATTTTGCTCGACCAAATCCCCATGCGCGAGGATGCACCCACCGGCCAACATCGTAACCGTTCGGAGAAATGTTGTGATTCTCAAAGACATCCTGTAAACGTATAAAGCGATTACGAAACAGGTCGGCGATCCCAGTCAAGAACACCCTACCTCTTCCTGTGAAACGCTGATCAATTCCGTCAGTGTCCGTTCCTCGCACGAAAAACTGGCAGACGCACGCAAGGAACAATGCGCCGGTATCCGCATCAGGGCCGTTTTGGCGAAAGAGCCGCAGATGGTTGCCTCCAGTAAGGCTCTCTACGCACGTGCCCAAGCCCACGTCCTGTCGCAGCTCGAAGTCTGGTTCACCCAGCCGTTTCCGTCTCCGAGATTGGCTGCTTGCGGGTCGCCGAGGTGCAAGCCAAGGCACTCGATCCCGCTGGGGGAGATAAATAGAGTAGTACGCTAGGTACATCAAGCCACAAAGGAATGACTCACAGCCCGACCGCGTTCGCGAATTGAATGAAGCCATCGTCCGTCAGAACCTCTGGCGAACTGAGACCCGATATGATGACCTGTTTAACCCCGGAAAGAAAAGAGCCTGATGAGCATTTATTGGTCTACTGAAACAGTGCGGGAGTTGTTCACGTTGAGAGGCTCCCCGAGCGGTGGAGTACCAGTATTGGGCGCCTGGTCAAGAAGAGAACCACCAGCGAGAGTGGGGTTGACGAAAGCTTCATCATCGGTACCTCGCCTAGACCTGAGGGTGGATGGGCTAAGTGCAAGGCGCATTTGAGACTAAGCAGGGACACGACGATGAGGCGAACCATGGGAAGATCAATTAGGAGAGGGTATGGCTGGCAGAGGCATCCATACGATCGACACTCATTATAACCATAGCTTTGACGCCCAGATGTATGCAAAGGGGGGCTGTGGTATACCATTATTCCAGATTTCCCTCTATCGCCGATGCTTACCTCCCCTGGCTACATTCCTTGGCATCCTCAGCGTACGTGATCCCCTTCTTTCCCGCGACTTGACCGGCAGTAGTAAGTTGCGATCTTCCCTACATCCACACTGGGCCCGACTGTGTTGATTCGTGGCCCAGTGAAAGAGAAGAGCAGAACCAGGAAAGCCGAGACGAGACAAAGCGAGCCGAGTCACGGGCACATATCGAGTGCTGAGCTATACGGTGCTGCACAACCTGCTGCCACAGGCTCCCTGATCAGGCGGTGACCGAAGTACTAGTAACGAAGTGTTCTTTTTGTCCCCTACACTGGCCCTGGTACCCGCACTGCACAGACACCCTGTCAAGTGTTACCGTTTCATGTGTCTCCACTCAAATTCCCATCACGGGCGTTGATGTTTCTCTATGGTGGGCAAAACCTCCTGCGTCTGTTGAGATACCGCGTGGCACCGGGAGAAGGCAATAACCGGCCAATAAAGTCAAGTGAAATCAGGTCAGACCTGGTCAGGTCAAAGGGACTATAGAGTAGCGAGACCACTATTTTTTTCTGAAATACTCAACTTAATTGATGTCTAGGCCTGCTATAGAGGGATAGAAATACAAGCACAATTCTTAAAGTTTCATCGGGTGGTTTTGCGTGGATCAGACACATCAGTACGGGCGGTGGCCTTTACCTATGCCAGTAACGCATATGTGTGTGCCAGTGACCGAAGCTGTGCATAATGTTCAGTAAAAGCGGCTCAAAAGCACCGGCGTGGGTCGGGGTCCAGGGTCCCGAATGCGAACAAACGGGGGAAGAGGGAAATGGGGAAATGCACCTTCTATTCCGAGTTAATTGTGATGCCGCAGTGATGGCCTGAAGAAAAGGGGAAAGGTATACGTAGGCAAAACTGGCAACCGTGCCAGCGCTGGTGGCACAGGCGGTCCGATCTTCTTCTGAAACTTTTTGCCAGTCACTTTGTACTGCACAGGTCACCGTAACCAGGTCGTCGATTCTAAGCGGGCAGCATGGGCGGCCGTAGTAAGGATACAGTATTTGCACATCTACTGTACAGTAGTAATACTTACGATAACACAGCGCTACGACGACTGCGCCACAACACATTGGCAAACCCTCTGAGGCATACGACTCGGACAATTCTTCCTGGTTCGCCATAAACGAAACAGTCACACATACGTGATGCAAAGTGTGACAAAGATTTTGTAGCGAGGATCAAACCACGTACACTACGTCACACGAACCAAAGACCGGGGAACTCTTGAATGTCAGTCTATTACAGAAGAAGGTACAGTATACTAGGTAACAGTCAGTGGTTACTCGATTCGAGATCGCGCGAAGCAGAAGGTAAATTGTAGCCGCGGTGAGATCGCCGTAGAGGAAGTTTGGTAACAAGGAGTCGCAGATCAGGCCTATCAGGTGCCAAGTAGAAACTGTCCGTCGTTCGAGTACATCATACAATCGTGACAGTAAGGAGAACTGTGACACCATCCGTCGCTATGCCTATCACAAGCCGATGATCAATAACGTCGCATAGATAGATTGGTGGTGCCCATACCATGGTTTACGCCCGTGGATCCGGTGGAAGCATGCCAGTCAAGTTCATCGCGACAGTCTGGTAGTTGACGCCTTGATATGTCGTGACTCCAAGAGCACCGCTCACAAATTGGTCACTATAATCCGAGGCGGCACCACCATCAGACATCGTGCAACTGTATCTACATGTGCAAGGGTGTACCTACCGGCCAAGATTATAACCGTTCGGAACAATATTGTGGCCATCGCTGACATTCTGTGAACATAAAGCGGTTACGAAAGCGGTTGGTTGATCAATGTTTGCAGACTCCACCTCTTCCTGGGAAACACTGATCTCATTTCATTAGCCATTCGTCCGTCGCGCCCGCAAATGAGCAGCAGGGGAAAACGAGCAGACGTACGCAAGGAATAACGCGCCGGTGTTGGCGGTAGGACCATTCTGGCGGAAGAGCCGCAGATGGTTTCCCCCGAGAAGGCTCTCGAGGCACGAACCGATGTCTGGATTACCGTAGTCCTGCCGTAACTCGAAGGTCTGGTTCACCCACCGTGCCCATCGCCCAGATTCGCCGATTGAGGGTCGCCGAGGTGAGCACCGAAGCACTCGATTCCACTGCGGAAAGAAGTAGGAGTCGGAGTCGGGTCAGTATGCACACCCACCCGCAATTTTTCATAAAAAAACAACTAACAATCCGATCGCGTTAGCGAATTCCACAAAGCCGGCGTTCGTCAGGACCGCTGGCGAGCTTTCACCTGATATGATGACCTATGTGAACCCACCCCGGAGAGAGAAAAACTCTATGGTGAGCGCTGACGGGTCACTAAACCAGTGGGAAGGAGTTGTTCACGTTAAGAGGCTCTCCAAGCGGGGGAGTGCCAGTATTGGGTGCCCGGTCAAGAAGAGATCCGCCGTGGGTAGCGGGGTTGACGAAAGGTACGGCGTCAGTGGAGATGGGCTCTTGTTTGAGCAGGGAGGCGAACGGGCTGAGGATAGCTTGAAGGCTGAGCAAAGATAGAAAGGAATGAGAACCATGAGGGGCAGGGATTTGGGCAAGAGGGCAAGAGTGAGGGAGGAATTTAATTCCAGTGAGGGCGCAGGAGACGCCAAAAGTCGTTCACATGGCCGAGAAGCGACACCCATTATATAGCCATATTCAGCGCATTCAGCCTCTAACCGACGTGCCTAGAAGTCAACTCAAAGGAGGGGCACAGAATGATCATGGCCAGCTTTCCCTTATTCGCTTATTGCAGTCCATGGGCTGAGTGACACATACTTTCCTTTTACGTAGGGAAATTCGCCAGCTTGCTTTCTATCCCCACACTTGATCGCGAGCACAATCTTCCCTATAGTACCCATAGAGAACAGAGCCCAGGTTGACTGCGTGGCCTAAGTTAGTTGAAGAGAGGACCAGCCCATGCCAGTGCAAGCCGAGATGAGACAAACGTACTACGGTGTGACGGGTGACGCGGTGACGCTGTGACGCTATGATAGGGAAAGGTTGCACTCGGCTTAGTTTCCCACGCGCGTTCAAGTTGTATACTGTAGTACCGAGAGACAACGCATTCGCAATGGTAGCGGTCTGACGCCGGAAAAACCACCATTTTGAAGAAGCTGAACAGCGAAGATATCATAGGCGTCAATCCAACTTTGGGTTTCAATATCGAAACATCTGTGCACGGTAAGCTAGGTGCTGTGGTGTATCTATCATGCAAGTGCGAGCTGATCCTCGCAATCGCAAAGTCACTGGAAGGTGCTCATACGCAGGATTTCCCCTGTTCATTGTGTTCTACGTGTACATGGCATTTGCTTCTCTTTTCCCACCTGACCTTCAATGACAGCCAAAACCTGCCTGTTTATATTCTTTCTTCCCGAATGTGGCCGAAATGGCTAAACTCGGCAACAGCACACTTTCCTTTCACGTAGGGAAACTTACTTTCGCTTTCCCCCCTACATTAACTGCAAGCATAACCTTCCCTAAAGTACACCCATAGAGAACAGAGCCCGACTCAGACTACCGTAGGTTGACTGCGTGGACCAAATCAGTTGAGGGATGAACAGACCCAGGCAAGTTGATACGAGACAAACGTATGAAGAGGGCTATAGCGCTATATTGTTCCTGACCCCAAAGACGTAACCGAAGAAAGAGTGTATAGCAGAAGTGCCCCGGAGCCAAAGCGGATAGTGTGAGAGGAAGCCGCTGTTGTACCCGCCACCCAGGTTGCGCCTGCAGCACCGCCGATCAAGCCGGCTGCCCCTTCAAACAGTAACCCTCAGCCCGCTTGATGCATGATGCGTGATGAGGCATTGGGGCCTTTGGGCAGTGTCTTGTCACTCTCTCATGCAGGATACCCTGGAGGGTGAAGGAGCTGATGGCAATTGCGGACTTGCTTAGACAAGTGCTTAGCATCCTTGTCCGGGCTGGAGAGAAACCCCGTCCTTGGTGGTTACGGTTTCGGGTTGTGAGATCCTTGATTGGATCAAATAAATGGACACTCCGTCATGAGGCCCGAAGACCCGGGAACTCAAATTACAATCGCCACCTACTAGCAATATGTTACATATGAAGGTATACCAGATAGAATGTCAGTGCCTTCTCAAAGGACGTAGAAGTAGGTAGGAAATTCCCGGGGAGATCCCCAAGGATCACCGCAGACAGAGTTAGGTGTCAAGAAGTTGAGCGTAAATACCATGCAAAGGAGAAACTGATCACTGTTCTCGAATTCACTTTATAATCTTGATGGTAAGGAGAGCTGTAACACCGTCTGTTGGGATGCCTATCGCAAGCTGATGAGCAATAACATCGTATAGATAGGTGGTGCCCATACGATGATTTACGCCGTCGGAGCCCGGCGGAAGTAAGCCAGTGAGTCTCAGGACTTCGGTCTGGTATGTGACGCCTTTATACTTCTTCACTCCCACAGCGTCGCTGACAAGTTTGTCACTACGGCACAAGGCGGCGCCACCATAGAATTTAGTACGACTGTATGTCCACGCACAGCGGTGCGTACTCACCGGCCAAGATTATAACCGTTCGGAGAATTGTGTGGTGATCGTGGAGGTTCTGTAAACGCAAAGCAATTACGACGCTGGACGGATTATCTTTATTTAGAAGAAGGCTCGCACCTCTTCCTCGGAAACGCTGATTTCATTCTATTAGTCATTATTCCTTCGCAAGTGAGACAAAACTAGCAGACGCACGCAAGGAACAACGCGCCCGTATTGCAAAGGGGCCGTCCTGACGGAAGAGTCGAAAATGGTTGCCTCCGAGAAGGCTCTCGAGGCACGAGCCGATATCTGCATTACCGTAATCCTGTCGTAACTCGATGGTCTGGTTCACCCAGCCGTGCCCGTCACCCAGATTCGCCGTCTGAGGATCTCCGAGGTGAGCACCGAAGCACTCGATTCCGCTGAGGAAGAGGGTAAAGTCCGGTCAGTATGCACACCACCACAGTGCAAAAAAAAACTTACAATCCCAACATGTTCGCGAATTTCTTGAAGCCAGCGTTCGTCAGGACCTCCGGCGAGCTGAGGCCCGATATGATGACCTATATAAACCCACCGCGGAGAGAGAGAAAATCTATGATGAGCGCTGACAGGTCTACTGAATCAATGGGATAGAGTGGTTCACGTTAAGAGGCTCTCCGAGCAGGGGAGTACCAGTATTGGGTGCCCGGTCAAGAAGAGAACCGCCATGGAGATTGGGGTTGACGAAAGGTACGGCGTCAGTGGAGATGGGCTCTTGTTTGAGCAGGGAGGCGAACGGGCTGAAGACAGCTTGAAGGCTGAGCAGAGACAAGAAGGGAATGTGAACCATGAGGGCAGGAATATGGGGAAAGGGGCAAGAGTGGGGAGGAAACTCAATTCGTGAGAGGGAGCCGCAGAGTCGTTCACATACTAAGCGATAGGCAAAACCTTTATAGTCATACAGTAATAGCCATACTCAACGCATCCAGCCTCCCACCAACGCGCCCAGAAGTTAATTCAAAGAGGATAGGTCACAGCATGATGCCAGATTCCCCCCATTCGTGGGTTAGTGGGCTGCCCCTGCCATTGGCGCCCACTTTCCTTTTAAGTAGAGAATCCGTTTGATCACTTTCCTTTCCCCACGTCGTCTTGACTGCAAGCACAACCCAGTGCCTTCCCTATACCCATACAGAGCCGCTGCCATACGTTGACCGCTCGGTTAGGTTGAGGAGAAGGACTGAGATAAACGAACATGTGATACTGAGACAAAGGTTGTGCCGAGTTAAGCTCCACGGCGTGCATATCACAGCGCTAAATCGTATGGTACCCCTGGCAAGGCCGTTCCCGTCCCGAAGGCTGAAGCAAGCAATAAATATATGTTCGGTTCTGCATTGTCCCCGAGTAGCCTTACTTGTTTCTGCCACAAAAGCCCTGTCATGAGTTACAGTATATGCCATTGTCTCTACACCCGGTCGTCCGAGCAAGCACAGTACACCAAAAGCTCCTGCGTCCGAGTCTAGTTTAATTGACCGCCCGGGACAGGAGAGGGCCCGCCGGAGAACTCGCCAATCAAGTCGGCCAGGTGTCAAAGGGCCTTTAGGGCGGCGAGTCAGCGGACATTATTTTGAATACTAGTCTCCGCGTGCCCGCCACAGGGGCGGCACGAAAACAAGCGCTACAGTGGGTTTCTGATAAGTATGTCGCGCGGGGATGATGGATCAGATCAAATCAGTGTGAGCGAGCAAGAATGTATCGCCGGGATTCGGGCCTTCGCTCCCGCGGGTGAGCGGAGTGACCGGTGACCCAGTGACCTGGAGGCGACGAACCGTTTTCCTGGAGTGCTGTTCTGCGTCGAAATCAGAGGAAAGAGGATACAGTTGTGTCGCGGTGACTAGGAGGCCGTAACGGCGCTTATGTGGCCAATGATTGACCGCGACAATCAATCACTGGCCACGACGTTCATTCCTTTTTGGTTCCGAACAATCCTTATCCTTCTACTGTTCGCTGTCTCGTGCCACTCGTTCAGCCTTTTTCAGCTACTGTAATCGTGATCGTCAATCACTTCGGAAGTCATCATCACGGCATTACAGTATACTGTAATGTCTGTGGGCGCAAGATGCCTATGCTGTACAGTATCTTACAGTCTATGATAGTACAGTAATTGTCTTGCTAGATGTCATACGTCACCGGCTAAGACAATACTCATGGTGGTGTATTTAGTACTATAACTTAGTTGGGCAATTTCCAGTCCGGCAAAGTAGAGCGCCCGCTACCGACACGGAATTATCTTCCGTATGCTCGCACAGGGCCCACACCCACACCGTGACCACGGTACAGATACAGCATGCTCTAGCCTTTACTGTATTTCGGATTGAACTTCCATTACATACATCATTTCGCCCATCACAGGCTGTCACCTTTTTGTTCTGTATCGTAGCATATCGTAGCTCTACACAAATCTAGCAATAGCGTACACTCCGGACTCCGGGGCATAGCTACGAGACATCCATCACGTCCTGCTGCGTCGGCTCTCCGCGCTCAGGCGCAGCTGCAAGCTCGCGGCGAATCTCGGACGAGATCTGCGGGTGCGGGTGCGCGCGCACGACGTCGCGCAGTGCGTCCTTCTGTTCTGGCGCGAGGTGCGCCGCGTAGCGCTGGCAGAGCACGAGCAAGCTCTGGTGCCATAGCACGGGGAGCGATCCCTGCGCGTGCGTATTCCCGAGCCGGATAAAGTGGAACACGAGCGCGTCGAGGACCTTGTACGGCAGCGCGTGCTTCTTGTCCAATAGCACACGAATGAACAGCGAGTTCGGCCCTGTGCGCGTTGTGTGCGTTTAGAAACGAGATAAGGGTGGGCGTGGGACGTACCGGAGTACTCCATGCCCGCGAGGCGGATGAGCGCGGCTGACGAGTGCAGCAGCGGTACCTTGACCTTGGTCAGCACGGACGCGACGATTGCGGCCTCCTTGAGCGTGCACCCGCCCTGTATGTAGTGAAATGTGAGTAAGCAGGCCTAGAGAACTTGCAGCACTCACGTCGAGCAGGGGGAACACGATTCCCTTAAAGAACGCTGCGGGTTTGTATAGCGCGCGCTTGAGCGCCTCGTACAGGTGCGGGCTGAGCTTGCGCGCGTCCTTACGCGTCGAGGGCTGCTCGAGGTCTGCGCGCACGAGCCCAAGCACGACGCCTTCGAGGTACACGCGCGCCTGCTGCGGCTTCATGTTTGAGATGAATATGCGCGTCGCGGCGTGTGCGGCCTGCGGAGACCACTGCTCGGGCGCCGTGAGCGCGAGGATGCGTGCCCATGCAGGGAAGGACGGGATTATTTTGAAAGGCTTGGGAAGCGGGCCGGCACGGTAGCTTCGCAGGAGCTCGCCGACTCTGCACATACATCCATTTATGGGTGGTTCTGTGAGCTTGTGCACGAGACGCATTTGGAATTAGAGGAGACGCACTTTGTGTAGACTTCGACCACTTTGGGATCGAGGCCTTCCGCGGGGTCTGGATTTTCGTTGTCGCCTGCTGTTGCGATGGTAAATGAGCAACTCGTTCGGACGAAAGGACATGAGACGCAAATGAAAGCGCGGCTTATAGCCGCATTGTCCGCGGGAAACCATGCAAAGGAAGGCGCCAAGAATAAGGAAGTGAGGCGGCATCACTCACTTCCTTAGCGCCTTCCAGCATGTATCCAAGTGAGGCAAGGGTCGACTCACATGGATGGGAGGCGCGCACGACCGCGGTCTGGCCGAGGTTGTTTTCAAGCTTGGAGAAGATGAGATCCGCTAAAGTTTTGCGTTCACCCGCATTGGAGGAGTGGAGCGCATCGAGCACCCAGATGTCGCCCTCGTCTATCTCCTGCCGAGTGACACAGAGTGAGGTTCTTGGTAGAAGCGCGGAATGGCAGGGATTCGCACCAACTCGCGTTCCTCGTCGCCAGAGAAACCCTGGTATTCCTGTTCGTCGTCATCGTCGTCTGCTTCCTCCAGGTCATGACCACGCGGTCTGGTAAAACTATCTTCGATAACATCCTCGTCTGAGTCTGGTTGATCGAGCTCATCCTGTTGGTCGCGAGCGAGCTCAAAGATTCGTTTTGAGGATTTTGGATCCAAAATGGCCTGATATGGGTGATAAGTGGGTGATAAGATCAATATGGGCACACAAACCTCCTCCTCGTCTGGTTTATCGTGCCGCGACTTTTTGCGCTTCCCTGGTTTCGAGACGTTTCCATACTTTGCAAGGGTGTCGTCTGCAGCAATGTCCACATGGAGAGGGTCATGGCGAGACTTCCCAGAGGAGGGTTTCTGAGAGCGAGGCATGACAAATAATAAATTTCTTGGTGGTGATGGGCGGCGGAGCTAAATGAGGCTTCCCAGTAGCGAACTGTATTAGGCAACGGTGCTGGCCAGCCGCCAATCTGCCAAGAAAATTGCTCAAAAACGCGACCCAAAGTGGAGCAACCCACTTTGCTTTCTTTCCCTCTCAGAATGGCTGCATCGTCTGTCCGTGAGACCCTCTACTTCATATTCAGTGCTAATCTCGTTCGCCCGGACAGATACGCACCCTCGACAAGAATGGCAACGAGATTACCTCGGTTGGCTTCCAACGCTTCGGTTTCGACTGCGAAGTGTCCCTCGACGTCGTCAGGTCGCTCTACCTCCGTCCACACTATGTCAGAACTGCCTCCGAGGGGGAAACCAGTAGGATCGACGCCGTAGACGAGGACAGCAACGGCTCAAGCAAGGGGAACGCTGCCTACGAGTCAAAGTCGATCTACTACCCCCAGACGCAGTCCATCTCCTATACGACTCTCACGCGCTTCCCCCCGGTCAAGCTTCTCCCCCCATCGGGTCGCAAGCGCGTTCTTGTCACCGGTGGCGCCGGCTTTGTCGGTTCTCATCTGGTCGATCGCCTCATGGTCCTTGGCCACGAGGTCAGCGTACTCGACAACTTCTTTACCGGTTCCAAGACGAGCGTCTCCCATTGGGTTGGCCATCCTAATTTCGAGCTGGTTCGACATGATGTCGTCAAGCCCTTCATGATCGAGTGTGACCGTACGTGCAGTCCTTTTCTCCCCCTTAATGCAGATCGTCGATGTCATCGATTAGAAATTTATCACCTTGCCTGCCCCGCTTCCCCGGTGCACTACCAGTTCAACGCGGTCAAGACGATCAAGACGTCGTTCCAGGGCACCCTCAACATGCTCGGTCTTGCGAAACGCACGAAAGCGCGCTTCTTGCTCACCAGCACATCAGGTGCGTGGATCGTCTCTTTACGGCAACCATATTTCCCTCTTTGGACACGAGTTCTCTCACTCACGCCGCTCTTCGATCAGAGGTTTACGGCGATCCCGAGGTGCATCCGCAGCCCGAAGACTAGTGAGTTCCCGTTCCACCGCGTGATTCCGCTCATCCCAATCCCCTCTGCGCAGCTGGGGTCACGTCAATCCCATCGGCCCACGCGCATGCTATGACGAAGGCAAGCGCGTCGCCGAGACCCTGACCTACGCCTATCACAACCAAGATGGCGTTGACGTGCGCGTCGCACGTATCTTTAACACCTACGGGCCGCGCAGTGAGTACCATTCTGGCGCCACGCCGAAAACGCTCTCACGTTCGTCCACCCAGTGAACCCACAAGACGGACGCGTCGTCTCCAACTTCATCGTGCAGGCGCTACGCGGACAGGACCTGACCGTCTACGGCGACGGCTCGCAGACACGCTCGTTCCAGTACATCCACGACCTCGTCGACGGCCTCATCGCGCTCATGAACTCGTCCGAGACGCGCCCCGTCAACCTCGGCAATGGCGACGAGTTTACCATTCTCGAGTTTGCGTCGCTCGTCCGCGACGTCGTTGAGGACGTACAGCGCGCCGATGGCGAGGCTGTCCCCCGCCGCGTCAATATCATCCATGAGGGCCTCCCCAAGGACGACCCGCAGAAGCGCCGCCCTGACACGACGCGAGCCAAGGCGACACTCGACTGGCAGCCCCGCTGGACCACCCGTATGGGCCTCGAGGAGATGGTGCGGTACTACAAGGCCAAGATGGCCGAGGGAAGCCTTTGAGTGGACCGTGCCCGCTCAGAACGGTACCAACGGACTGTCCTTTTTTTTTTTTTTCTATTTTCCTATCCCTTGCGGCGTCTGTTGTGGCTCGATCTCCCTTGCGTTATGCATCTATATAGATAAAAAAGGAACTGAATGGACACTAAGAACTGTTGTTTTTGTTTGTAGGCGTGCTATGATCGTTGGTTCCCGCGGGTGCAAGTGAAAGACATCCGTGTTTTTTACGCGTGCACAGAAAGGGAGGACGTACGTATGCATAGAGTAAGTTACTATCTAACGAAGAGAAGAACGAATGGCCAGAGTCCGCGGGAGATAGGGTGGCGAAGCGAGACATGTGTGCGCGCCTGCACGTCAGGATGACGGTTTCCCCGAGGCAACGGAGCCTGGGCTAAGGCTCGCGACAAACTCGCTCACCGCGGACCAATATCCAGGTTGGACGCACGTGTCATCTGCACACGCCAAACGAAAAATTATCAGAACCACGAACTAACGAAAACAAAGAAACACGTACTGTGTGACCCGACACTAAACTCGATGTACGTGTTCCCACCGTCTATGAGCACACGCGGGGGTACCTTGGCATCATCATCGCCGTCATCATCTGTCTTCCTCCGCGCCGCTGCTTTCGCTTTCTCCCCTGTCAATGCTGCAGCCTTGGTAGATGTGGCGGAGGATAGGGACGACGGCTTCTCGGAGTCACGGGCACGCCCGCGGTTGCGGATGATCTCCCAAAGCTCCTGCATCTGCGAGCATGGCACGACCTCGTCACGCGCACCGCCAAGCATAAGCACGCGCATGTCTGGTGGGAGCCTTGGTGCCTAGACAGGTGTATCCCAGGCTGTCAGAAGAAAAGAAGAGAAAGAAGGGGAAGGGGCGTACCTTGAGGTAGGATTCCCACTTTTGGTGACAAAGGAAGGAGAACGGGCCGAGCAACGGCATCGCAGTTGGAATGAGCCGCGGTAGGGACATGAATGTGTTCTCGATGATGAGTGCGGTGATCTGCGTGCGTAGCGTCGGTGAGTTGGTGCTGCTAGAAAGGGACAAGGAGAATTACTTCATGTGGGTTTCGGTAGGCGAGGTCGATAGAAACGGCGCCTCCGATGGACTGCCCATATAGTATCTACAGAGAATTTCACAATCAGAAAGGATAAAGAGGTGAGCAAAAAGGGCGCACGATTTGGGTCTTGGAGAGAACTGAATGGGCGCGAACATAGTCGAGAACCGTCTGTGCATCTACTTGCAAACCTGTGTGGAGCTGTCTGGGCATCGCAATGCGCAGCATGACAAAAACGGGGACCTTGCCTACGCACCCTTTTCGGACGGCGTACCCTCGGAGTGGCCATAGCTACAGAAGAAAACGTGAGCGATTTGAACGGCGCAGAACAAGGAGAAGGCACGTGCCCACGGTATGAGAGCATGATGACGTTGCAGCGCATTTTGCCAAAGAATATCTTGGCCAGAGGGATACGATGCCCGTGGTTCCCACCGTTGCCGTGGAACATGAGCACCGTTGGCCGCGATGCCGCGAACTGCGAAACTTGGCGTTGGGTACCCCGACCACCCGAAGTGTCTATTCAACGTACCTCCTCGTCCGACGGCGACCCCACTTTCGACTCGATCAGCGTCTCGCCCATGTTCAGCACGGTCCGCTGCAACAGGAGGAACGCCTTGATCTTGATGTTATCCGGGGTCGTCAGCTCGAGGTCGCAGTACGGAATAGAGAAGTCGGTCGGGACTGGCACGTCTGTGTAATCCACAACGGAATGCAGAAAGTAGGATAGAGGTGAGGGAAGAGTGTCGCCGCATGCATAGTCAGCGCCAGCTGTGAGAGTGGGGAGAGGAACTCACTTTCTCGAGCGCCTGCTGGGAATGCGCTGGGGTAGATAAGGAAGTTCTGGCCATAGTAGAGCAGGCCCATTCCTGAGGCTCGTCATCAGCTCATTCGTTCCGAAAGAGAGAGGAGTAAGTCTGACCTAGAGTGCCCAAACCAGCAGCAGTCGCCGCCGTCCCCTACGACATACATAAACAGCCATGAGAATCGCATAAGCCAAACGAAAGAACATTCCGGGGACGACGTGTGATCTGAGAATTGAATGACAGTACCTTTGCAAACGTTTCCAAGCTCGGGATTAAATTGGACATGTTTAGAATTAAACGCGTCTGTGGGTAGATGAGACAGAAGAGGAGGGGACCACCTCTGAGTGTTTGTGTGCCGGGTTCAAAGAGGGCCGGCGTTGTGGGACCAACGATGGGATTGCGAATTCGGCGCAGGCGCTGAGCAGCTCTGCAGCTTTGTCCCTAATACGCTCGGCGTATCGGTCTATCCCTTTTGGGTGTGCTCTTCTTCCCACTCCGCGTGTCGCTCTCTCAACTTACCAACTCAAGATTCCCGACCTAAACTTATTCTTCCCGCTCGCAAACCATCTCAAGCAGCTGCGACCTGTGGTCAGGCTGTATCGGGTGGATTTTACTGTGGCCCTACCCTTCGCTCTGAGCCGACACACCTTCAAGCTCTTCCAAGCGCTGGTTTACTAGCTATTCAATTCGTGCCTTTCTCATTGTGGCGTCAAATATGTCCTCTCCTCCTCCCCATAATTGCTGGGCTTCCGCCGATGACTGGCGACCTGGATTCGTAATTCTGGGTGCTAACGTCGACGTCATACCGACTTCCCCTCCTCCGCCTCCAGTTGTCATCGGCGTAGATGGCCTCTGGGGAGCTCATGAATGGACCGTATACCCACAGCCATATCAGCCTGAATTTCCGTATCTCGCCTGGATAGCCCTGCGCTCGTCAAATCCTGCCGTTCCCCCCAACGTTCTTATCTCATCCCGATCACTCTAACTACCATCTTGTCGATCCCACCTTGTTGGACGAGCTCACGCGTGAATGGACGTCTATCAAAGTTGCGGTACAAGATTCATTTCAAGCCATTTCTTCTGACCCGTCCTTTTCTTCTGTTCGGCGTCCATCCGAAGCGTATGTCAGGGCGTTTGCGGCTATGGACCGGCTGACGAAGGAGTTCGGAGCTTGGCGAGACTTCGTGGAAGTTTTTCGAAACTTTCAACGGTCCTTGTTGGAGCTCCAAGCCTTTTTGGATTGGTGGGAGGATATTCGCGCTGGTAATGACTTTCGACCTCCCGTCAGTGCGCCAACTCGAGGCGTCATTTTCGAAGACGCGAAGTTGTACGAAAATTATGCGCGCTGGTCTGTAGGGGCCTATCTCCTCGTTCATCGGTCTGCCTTTGCGCTCGATCCTACCAAGAAAGTTCCATTGTCGCCTCGCAAGTTGTGCAAGGCACCCATGTCTCTCCATCCGCTCCTCCACTCTCTTGGGCTTTGGTACTACCCCCCGCTCGTAAAAGACATCTTGATGGACCTGGAGACCGTCGCTCGGGGTTATGCAGAACGTTTGGATACTCTCAATCCGACGAAAGGGCTCAAGCGTATGCTGGTGAAAACAGAGAACAGGAAGAACGACGCAGGTAAGCAAGCTTATTTTTTGTTTTTCTTGATGCAGACTAATGACCTGTGCATAGCCGGTCGTAGGGCTAAGAAGGCCAAGATGAATGAAAACACCTTGGTCACCAATACGAATAATCAGGAGCTGAGACGCCTCACTGCCGCTGGGCCGGCGCCAGATTGGTTCCCGGGATAGAAGAAGTCTGGACGCATGCAGTGAACCATGCTAATCATTCCGAGCTCGCTTCCCGAGAGTCGCCTCGTTGCTTTGCGCTTCCCCCTGTCCACCTCTTCTGGGGTGGTGAACCCCAGAACCAACGCGTCTACTATCACCATTACCTCCTACTTTTTGATGAAATCAAGAATCGGCCGGAGCGCAACCTCCCTGCTCTTACCACTCAAGAATGGCGCTGTATTTTGGGAAACACATATTGGAAGAAACAGTGGCCCAAGCCCGACGCGGATAATGCTCCGACTTTCGACCCTAACGCGTTCTGGAAGTACGGGGGTGCTCTCCTTTTCGGTGATCAGCGGAGTGCTGATGTCGCTGCGGGACATTATGACCCCACAAGCCGATTGGCTTGCCATTGCGATGTCCAACTGACCACAGTGGATGAAACCGACATTCGCCAGGTCGTTTTATACAACCTCAATTCATTCCACGTGTACGAGGAGATCAGGGAAATGGAACGCATACAGTTCCCGGCCAATTTCGAGATGCGTTAGAAAGGTCATTTACTTACACTCAACCAGATCATGGAGATGTGGAACTTGTCGGGGGACGGTGTTAATGCCAACTCTTTTTGTGACAAGAAGGTCTGGAGAAGTTGGGTTCGGGCGGTACGTGATCTTGTAGAAGATTGGGACGGTTTCGAACACTGGGACTGGGGCCATTTCTCAAACGAGCTCCCAGGGCCTGACTTTTACAAGTTCACTGTCCTTCTCCTCACCTTCTTAATTCAGTCTTTTGTCCGACGCCTGGGTTACTATCCATCGCCCCTACTTCGTCCTCCCACCCTCTCTGGTCATACTTGTGCCGATCATCGTAAAAGGTTTGAAATAGACTCATGAATTACATCCTTTTTCTTAGAAGCAAATAAGATTTCTTAGCAAGGTCGAGCCTGCATCGAGTACATCCGTAAACAAAACGTCGGACGAAGTATTTTTCTTGTGTTTGAGAAGATGGACGAAACGAACGGTGGTATGAGGTCGATGTAGTCTCCAGAGAACGTCCCACACCTGTTCGGCCTTGTCAAGCCAAAAGAGCCACTGTTCGCTCATGCATTCTACAAGGCATTGCGACGGGGCTGGCTTTCCGCAAGGAGTTGCGAGTTTTCCCTTGTAACAGCGTGCCCATACAATCGTCTGCAAGGTGGAACTTACTCAGAAGCTCAACGACAAGACGAAACGGAAGGACAAAGGGAGCACTACGCGACTCTGTGGCCTCAGATACGTGACCTTTTTTTTTTTTTTTTTGAATCAATTTATATCCCGGAGCAGTATTTAAATACAAAGCCGGTCACGCGACACATTGTCGGTATTTAAAAGAGAATGTAATAAGTAGCCTTTTTGTAAAGGCGATAGGTAGTTAAGGTGTGCACCCACCCAGTGGAAGCGTAGGTAAAGTCTGTGAAGACGAGAACGATGGTATGACATGTCCAATAGAGAAAGCAAAGACATGAAAAGAAAAATTTGTTACGTTTAAACCTCACAACTTACCCAGCAAAGGGACGTCGGTCATGTGGATTTGTTGAAGTTGGGTGGTCACCCTGGGTCAGGAGGATGGGAGGGTGGGTCTCGCGCAGCAAGGAGAAAGTCGTTAATGACCGACTCAATCCTATTTGCGGGTCGTACGGGGCAGAAAGCACCGGAAGTGTTCGCAGGCAAGGACCGGCTCACCCCAGAGGGGGAGCGCGCTGTCCTAAACCGGTCCACTCCGGGAGAGGCCCGTTGTTGGTGAGACGCACCGGTGTCGGTGGCCTCGTTAGGTTTAAATGCCGCCCGCGATAACTGCAGGAAGTCGTAAAACCGTCCGCAAAGGGCGGCGTTGGTGCCCATGAGGTCCTGAGGGGAGAAACTGGACCACCGCGCATGCCCTGCCGCGATAGTCCGTGCCTCAGTGAAACGAGGGCAGTCGTAGACGAGGTGGAACCACGAGCGGTCTGAAAACCCGCACTCGCAGTATAGCTCGTCCGGTGGTATATCTGGTCGGAAACGTTTGGTGTAATCCGACGTGAAGGCGTGGCCCACTGCGAGACGAAGTGCAGTGGACGTGGTGTGTCTGGAGACGTCAACGGTAGCCTCGTTGACGCCAAGCCAGAGGGGGTGGTTCTTCCCGTCCGGGGGTTTAGTGACAGGGGCCATAGGCCCCCCGAAATACATTATCATAACAAACCGATGTGTGACTACGAGACAAGGTTGTATCAACACTAACTAGTTACCCTATTCTAGATCCGCCTCCGCTTTCTTCCAACTCCATTATCCAGCCCGTCCAAGTGTGCCAAGATCGCCCGAGAATACGCCGCCACTGTGGCGAAGTCTTCTCTGCGAGGCACATCCTCTTCCGGCGCAGGTAGTTGGTTAAAGGGTCCCCCCGAGTCTCCGGTTACCGGGGGCACGGACGTGTTGTGTGATGTCACCCGTACAGATCGCACCAGCCCCATAACAGTAGATAGGGGGTCAGCACGAGCCTGCATGGCCGATGACGTGGCAGTGGGAGCGTGAGGAGTGATTGAGGAGGCCGGCTTGCTCGGCTTGGCGATCGGAACTGGGCGTAACTCCACCCTAGCGCCCTCCGCCTCCTTCACACGTACCACTTTGGAATCAGAGCACTTGTGCTTCTTAGCGGTCTTGCGCGAGGCGAACTTACGTCCACACTTCACACATATCTGCTTGCAGGCCAGGAGAGAAGCCACTTTCGTGGCCTCACGATCCCTTTCACGCTTCGCAGCACGACTCCGCTTCCGTGCAAGACGCCGTTTCTCCTTCTGGGCATTGTTGGCCTTGCGGCCGCCCTTCTGGAGCTCGAAGAAGGCCAGATGACCCTCCCGATTCAACAGCTCTAAGAGGAAAACAAACATCACCCTTTTCACCATGCGAACAGGGTGAGGCACAAGCGCAACAGCGCACTTGACCAGGTGAGAATGAAATGGTGGGGGAAATTCCACCCAAGAGAACGTCCCATCCTCCGCCTTTTGGGCAGAGATGATGTTTTTCACGAGGTGCTCCCGGGATAGGAACCACCTGCGACGGAACGTGTTGAGGATGTTGAACACTGACAGTTCGTTATCCCCAGAAATAGGTTTAGGGCCCCCATGGCCAGTTGGTAGAGTACCTGTTGACACGAACCGGTTATCCGGATTCTTGTGTTGTAAGGATGATTGAGTCATCCTGTAACTATCGGTATCTACATAGATCCCCTTAAGGGAATGGACTATTTTTATCTATCTTTATTGTCTTTGTTCCATGTATAGTAATCCCTTTGTTCTTATTATCAAGATACCGGTAGTAGCTGTATTTAGATCAGCTGACGTGGCAGTACGGTGTTCTATTTGGTTTCCAACCAATAGTTGTTTTTAGTTACAACTACAGATACACGCACGTGCTGTATTGGGGTGCACGGACCATGTGCGCACAGACCACCCTGAGTAGTATATAAGGGTCTCTGTTTCCGCTCTTACACTTCAGAGTTCCTTCAACCTCTGAAGTGTAAGTCCCCACTTTACTTTACTCTCTTTCACCTTTGCTCACACTCTAGTATAGAACTGTTTGCTTTATAGGTGTGTTACTATTGTAATATAGAGTTCCTTCAACCTCTGAAGTAACTGTTTGCTTTATAGCTTTTGTGCTAACTCCTAAGACGTCAGTTGCTATCTGCGCAACAGGTTATGGGCCCTGAGTCCTAACTGACTGTCTACCTTCTTCATACCCCAGATCTACACTAAGTGCCTTTGCTCACTTTGACCTGTCACCATCTTCGACATCGTCTCTTTCCCACTCAGTGAGCATGTATTCCTTTATTCGGCACTCCCTACACCCGAGGCGAAAAGGGCTATGCCCCTAGTAGTCTGTCACTTTGGCTAGCCCTATATAGGGTTCTATCGACAGGCGTGAGGGAGCTCTTAAGTGAGCTGAAGCGTCCTGAAGATCCTCCAGTGCGCACTATATAGACTTCTTACTTTATTTTCTGGCATTGTCCAGTTTTAGGCCAATAGGGGAAGACCCTTGCGGCTATAGGCTTGGTTATTGGTTGGGGGATACTCGGTTAATACCTGGGTCCCTTTAAGGCGTCTGCCAGTGGTTAATAGTCAAACCCACTGTGTGCAGTCGTTTGTCACAACTAGGCCTTGCTACTATAGTATATACACATAGTTGCACAGACCTCTCCTAGTGGAAGAATTCGCCACCATTGTGCAGGATTCGCTGCATAGGACGTCTCACTGCTGCACTATTTATGCTTGAAGGCCCTTAATGGCCTGGTTCAGAGACTCCACAGACGATTAGTTGTGTTGTTCTAGGAGTTGATCCTGTCCACACTTCTAAGAATTCGCTGTTGGCTCCTCTCTGACAAGCATCCCTTTTGATCAGTCTCTAGTGAGAAACTAGCATAGCTCTAGATGGCGAGACCTATAGCTCTGTCTTAACGGACATCTTATCCTTGGTTTAAGACCCCTAGACTTTCGCCATAGGTTCACTACCCTCACGGGTCCTAGAAGAGTTTAAAACTGGCAAGGGTACTATAATAAAATATACATATATATTAGATTATCTAGAAAGTCGCACGACTTTGAGGCATGACACAATTGTGTTATGTAGCATAGCGCTCCTGTGATTGGGTATCCATACCTTCAAAGATCTGGACTGGTGCTGACCGCTCCTCGGCACCAGATACATAACATCTCAAATTTACAATGGCCGCAAATATGACCTCTGCGTTTACCATTGTCTTCCCTCCTACGATAAAGTTGGATCGTTTGGACGGCACCAACTGGGTTCAGTGGAACTCCACCTTCGTGGCGCTGATGAGGATGAATGGCTGCAAACGCCACCTCACCCACGACGACCCGGCTCACGCCAACCCCGCCAACCCAGACGCAGAAGTAATTGCGTTCTGGAACAAGCAGGAGGAGGCCCTTTTGGGCATGATTACTTTATTTTGTACCACAGAAGTTTATTCGGCGGTGTCTTCTGATCTCACCTATCCATCGGTGCATCAGAAGTACCAACACTTGGAGAGTTTGTACGGCGCGGTTGGCTCAATGGCCACCTTCAATTTGTGGGTTGGGCTTGCTAACACCAAGCTCCAGGAAGGTCAGCCCTTCCTGCCTCAACTCCAGCGTATGCTGGACACGAGGAACACACTCGCGGAGAACGGGATGGCAATCAGCGACATGCAGTTGTCGTTCATCCTACTGGATGCTCTGCCCCCGTCCTTCTCCACCATCGCCGGCACAATACTCGCCAATGGTCCCCCCTCAGCACTCGTCCCAAATGACCTCGTTCAGAGGTTCCTCAATGAGGAGAGTCGTCTCAACGGTCCTTCGGCGACCTTAAACAAGGCCGCCCCAGTAAAAAATTCATCTTCTTCATCATTCAATAATAAAGGCAAGCAGCGGCAGTCCAAGCCGCAGCAAGCCTCTTCGTCCAATCAAGGTGGCTCTTCGGAGCCCACATGTTACTACTGCCAGAAGCCCGGCCATAAAAAGCCGGACTGCAAGAAGATGAAGAAGGACCAAGAGAACGCCCGTAAGGGCAAAGAGGGACAGATCAAAAAGCAGTCAGCCAATGTCATGGCGACTGCAGAGGACAAGGAGACCTCCAGAAGGCTCCTGAAGGCGCCGCCAGTACCAAGGGCTTTATTAGCCCCCATAGCTACTTCTGTAAATGGTAGTGGCAAAATAGAGGAGGTGACTGAGGTCCCTCAAATTCGTCTTTATGTCATGGGGAGCAAGTGTAACAACACTTGGCTTCTGGATAGTGGAGCAAGTTCACATTCAACATATGAACGTGAGGATTTCGACACATACGAACCCCACACTAGTGACATCTCCATTGCTGATGGCACCATCATCAAAGCCGTTGGCAAGGGCTCTGTGATTTTTAGAACTTCTTATAATAAGGACTTAATCCTAGAGAATGTTCTTCACATCCCCTCCACCCAAGACAGAATCCTTTCTATAGCGACATTAACAAAGAAAGGAGCACTGGCAAAGTTCGATGGGAATAATTTTTCCCTCGAATATAACTTTGAACCAGTAGCGGATGGTTTTCAAGCTGGAGGCCTTTATTGGCTCTCAGTGCAGCACATCTATGGTGTCAGCACTGCCTCTGCATCGGCCAGCTTAGAGACCTGGCACAAGCGCATGGGACATATGTCCAAAGAAGCGCTGAAGAGATATGCTCAGAGCTCCTGTAAAGGACTCATCATAAATAATTCCCCAAAGGAGACTGGTATCTGCCATGGCTGTGAGCTAGGCAAGAGCCATCGTCATCCTTTCCCTTCTTCCAATAAGCGTGCTTCACAGCCGCTTGAACTTGTTCACTCCGACTTAGTTGGACCCCTCCAGAGTAACTCTATTCAGGGGAACAAATATTTTGCCACCTTTATCGATGATCACACCAGAATTGCGGTTGTGATTCCTCTAAAGTCCAAAGACCAGCTTTCAGGTGCCTTTGTGCACTACTGGCAATGGGCTGAAAGGCAGTTGGAACACTATAAACTAAAGTGTCTCCACTCTGATCGCGGGGGCGAATATGTGAACAAGGAGGTTAAAAACCTTTTACTGGAAGCGGGAATTGAGCATAAACTCACTGTGCCATATTCTCCACAACAAAACGGACGAGCTGAGCGATTTAATCGCACCATCATGGAAAAGGGCACTAGTATGCTACATGATGCAGGTTTAAGCCTGGGCTTCTGGGAGCAAGCGGTTATGACCGCTGTCTACATCTACAACAGAACTACCATCCGGTCTACTAAGTGGAAAACTCCGTATGAGCTCTGGTATGGTACAGTACCAGATGTCTCTCACTTTAAAGTTTTTGGCTGCAAAGCCTATTATCATGTACCTGAACACAACCGACGAAAATTAGATCCTAAGTCAAAGGAAGTCGTGTTTGTGGGCTATGAACCTGATACAAAAGGTTATACTCTTTGGGATAGACATAGCCGGTCGTTCGTCATCTCACGAGATGTTACATTTGATGAACAGACTTTCCCTTCCCGCTCTGATCTGGACAATCAGAGGCCACCAATCCAATTTCCATCACCTTCCATTCCTACTGGGGAGACACTTGAGTACCCAGTAGAAGTCACATTTCCAGGAGAGCCTGTCCAGCCTCCGCCAGCACCACCACAAATGCCTCAGGCTCCTCAGTTACCAGAGGAACAACCTACACAAGAGGCACCTGAGGATCCACCTCAGGTAGAAAGGCCGCACACTCCCACCCAACCACCCCAACCTCCACCTCAAACAGAATATCATACTCCACCCACACGTCCTACTGCTACATCTCCCCCTGTTCGTCGTCCAAACACACGTTCCAATCGACGTCCTAGAGCTATCAACCCGATCCCACCTCCTGCTTTTACTCCTCTTGAGGAAAATCGCAACAGGGATTCGCCAGTTGAGCTTCCAGCTATGCCTGAGCTAAGGCGTAGTACTAGGAATCGACGTGCACCGACTCGATATAGAGCGGCGCAGGACTCAGACGATGAGTTTGAACAGGGTAGCAGTCGCCTAGGACTGGTACAGCTTCTTAGTGCTGCAGGTGCCCCTGGCTATAGGGACCCCTTCACTTATAAAGAAGCTATGAATTCTGAATATGCAGATGAGTGGATAGAAGCGTGTCAATATGAAATGGACGCTCTAGCTCATCTTGGGGTCTGGCGTCTTGAAGTCCTCCCTGAGGGCAGAAAGGCTGTCAAATCAAAATGGGTATTTAAAAAGAAAGCGGATGGACACTTTCGTGCGCGCCTTGTGGCTAAGGGATTCACTCAAATAGAAGGAGTGGATTTCGATGAAACCTTCTCCCCAGTCGCCCGATTTGAGTCATTACGACTCCTTTTAGCGTTAGCTACGCTTGAGAATTGGGAAATTCACCAGATGGATGTCAAATCGGCATTCCTACACGGCGATCTGGATGAGGAGATCTATATGGAGCAACCACAGGGTTTCATCGTTGCTGGATCTGAACACTTGGTGTGTCGTCTGCAGAAGGCTCTATATGGCCTGAAGCAAGCTTCGCGGGCATGGAACTTGCAATTCCATGGAGTTCTTGGAGAACTTGGCTTCACCCGCACATACTCTGATGCAGGAGTATATGTGTGTCACCGCCATGAGGGGGGTGATTCACTATTCGTCATTCTTTATGTCGATGACATCACTATACTTGGGTCCTCTCTTGATAAAATCAATGATCTGAAGAAGTCTCTATCTAGTCGATATGAGATGACTGATCTCGGTGAAATCCAATCATATCTCGGTGTTAACATCATCAGAGATCGTGCTTCGCGCACCATGGAAATTAACCAGACAGATTATATTGAATCAGTTGTAGAGAGATTTGGAATGAGGGATTCCAACCCAGTATATACCCCTCTACCCTCAGGCTGTGAGGATCACTTGGTCAAAAATGAGGATCAAGCCTCTGCTGCTGAAATAAAGCAGTATCAGCAAATTATTGGGTCTCTGCTATATGCGCAGATTGGGAGCCGACCTGATATATCATTCGCTGTTGGACGCCTGAGCCAATATGCTTCCAATCCCTCCAAGCACCACTTTAGACTAGCCAAATATGTCCTTGCATATCTAAACACCACTAAGGACTTGGCATTGCTCTACGCTGGAGGGAAAAGTGGGGATGGCCTTCATGGCTATGCTGACTCTTCTTGGGGAGATCAAGAGGACAGGCACTCCACTTCGGGATTTGTCTTTATTCTTGCAAACGCCGCCATTTCCTGGTCATCGCGTAAGCAGAAGACAATTGCCCAGTCCACCACTGAAGCCGAATACATGAGCCTTTGTGAGGCTTCAAATCAGGCGATGTGGTATAGGACATACCTAAAAGAGTTGGGGTATGAGGTTTCCTCCCCCATCCCTCTCCATTGTGATAATAAGGGGGCTGTGGACTTGTCCCAAAACCCTATCACTGGAAGGCGCTCTAAGCATATAACCATAAAGCACCATGCTATTAGGGAGTATGTCGCAAAACAGGCAGTAGAGCTTGTGCGCACCCCTACAGGCGAGATGTTGGCTGATGGCCTTACAAAGTCACTGCCCAGAACATCTTTCGACAGTCTAGTCGATGGTCTTGGTTTTGCTACATAGACAGAAGGGATATGCAGCTCCACAAAAATCATAAAGAAGTTTCTTTGAAACTATGGCTTTGAGCCATCGCCATTTCTTGGCATCTTTCATGGAACTCGTGATCCTCTTCCTCACCAACTTTCTATACTTTGTACATGGGGCTCAAAGAGGTTGAGCAGTTGCCACCTCTTCTCCTGAGCAGGAGGATAAAAGGCTCAAATAAGGGTACTAGGTATGAGATGGGATGACCTGCATAGGTCGTATGTCCACAAACGTCTCTGTAAATCCTTGGTATACCTGCAAATCAATTACCCCATGTTACATTAAAAAAGTATAATAAGTATAATTGTCTATAGAGCATGCCTCAATCATGGAGGGATGTTGACACGAACCGGTTATCCGGATTCTTGTGTTGTAAGGATGATTGAGTCATCCTGTAACTATCAGTATCTACATAGATCCCCTTAAGGGAATGGACTATTTTTATCTATCTTTATTGTCTTTGTTCCATGTATAGTAATCCCTTTGTTCTTATTATCAAGATACCGGTAGTAGCTGTATTTAGATCAGCTGACGTGGCAGTACGGTGTTCTATTTGGTTTCCAACCAATAGTTGTTTTTTAGTTACAACTACAGATACACGCACGTGCTGTATTGGGGTGCACGGACCATGTGCGCACAGACCACCCTGAGTAGTATATAAGGGTCTCTGTTTCCGCTCTTACACTTCAGAGTTCCTTCAACCTCTGAAGTGTAAGTCCCCACTTTACTTTAATCTCTTTCACCTTTGCTCACACTCTAGTATAGAACTGTTTGCTTTATAGGTGTGTTACTATTGTAATATAGAGTTCCTTCAACCTCTGAAGTAACTGTTTGCTTTATAGCTTTTGTGCTAACTCCTAAGACGTCAGTTGCTATCTGCGCAACAGGTTATGGGCCCTGCGTCCTAACTGACTGTCTATCTTCTTTTATACCCAGATCTACACTCAGTGCCTTTGCTCACTTTGACTTGTCACCATCTTCGACATCGTCTCTTTCCCACTCAGTGAGCATGTATTCCTTTATTCGGCACTCCGTACACCCGAGGCGAAAAGGGCTATGCCCCTAGTAGTCTGTCACTTTGGCTAGCCCTGTATAGGGTTCTATCGACAGGCGTGAGGGAGCTCTTAAGTGAGCTGAAACGTCCTGAAGATCCTCCAGTGCGCACTATATAGACTTCTTACTTTATCTTCTGGCATTGTCCAGTTTTAGGCCAATAGGGGAAGACCCTTGCGGCTATAGGCTTGGTTAATGGTTGGGGGATACTCGGTTAATACCTGGGTCCCTTTAAGGCGTCTGCCAGTGGTTAATAGTCAAACCCACTGTGTGCAGTCGTCTGGCACAACTAGGTCTTGCTACTATAGTATATACACAGTAGTTGCACAGACCTCTCCTAGTGGAAGTATTCGCCACCTTTGTGCAGGATTCGCTGCATAGGAAGTCTCACTGTTGCACTACTTATGCTTGAAGGCCCTTAATGGCCTGGTTCAGAGACTCCACAGACGATTAGTTGTGTTGTTCTAGGAGTTGATCCTGTCCACACTTCTAAGAATTCGCTGTTGGCTCCTCTCTGACAAGCATCCCTTATGATCAGTCTCTAGTGAAAAACTAGCATAGCTCTAGATGGCGAGACCTATAGCTCTGTCCTAACGGACATCTTATCCTTGGTTTAAGACCCCTAGACTTTCGTCATAGGTTCACTACCCTCACGGGTCTTAGAAGAGTTTAAAAACTGGCAAGGGCACTATAAAAATTATAACTATATATTAGATTATCTAGAAAGTCGCATGACTTTGAGGCATGACACAACTGTGTTATGTAGCATAGCGCTCCTGTGATTGGGTATCCATACCTTCAAAGATCTGGACTGGTGCTGACTGCTCCTCGGCACCAGATACTTAACATCTCAAATTTACAATGGCCGCAAATATGACCTCTGCGTTCACCGTTGTCTTCCCTCCTACGATCAAGTTGGATCGTCTGGATGGCACCAACTGGGTTCAGTGGAACTCCACCTTCGTGGCGCTGATGAGGATGAATGGCTGCAAACGCCACCTCACCCACGACGACCCGGCTCACGCCAACCCCGCCAACCCAGACGCAGAAGTAATTGCGTTCTGGAACAAGCAGGAGGAGGCCCTTTTGGGCATGATTACTTTATTTTGTACCACAGAAGTTTATTCGGCGGTGTCTTCTGATCTCACCTATCCATCGGTGCATCAGAAGTACCAACACTTGGAGAGTTTGTACGGCGCGGTTGGCTCGATGGCCACCTTCAATTTGTGGGTTGGGCTTGCTAACACCAAGCTCCAGGAAGGTCAGCCCTTCCTGCCTCAACTCCAGCGTATGCTGGACACGAGGAACACACTCGCGGAGAACGGGATGGCAATTAGCGACATGCAGTTGTCGTTCATCCTGCTGGATGCTCTGCCCCCGTCCTTCTCCACCATCGCCGGCACAATACTCGCCAATGGTCCCCCCTCAGCACTCGTCCCAAATGACCTTGTTCAGAGGTTCCTAAATGAGGAGAGTCGTCTCAACGGTCCTTCGGCGACCTTAAACAAGGCCGCCCCAGTAAAAAATTCATCTTCATCATCTTTCAACAATAAAGGCAAGCAGCAGCAGTCCAAGCTGCAGCACGCCTCTTCGTCCAATCAAGGTGGCTCTTCGGAGCCCACATGTTACTACTGCCAAAAGCCCGGCCATAAAAAGCCGGACTGCAAAAAGATGAAGAAGGACCAAGAGAACGCCCGTAAGGGCAAAGAGGGGCAGATCAGGAAGCAGTCGGCCAATGTCATGGCGACTGCAGAGGACAAGGAGACCTCCAGAAGGCTCCTGAAGGCACCGCCAGTACCAAGGGCCCTTTTGGCCCCAGTAGCTACTTCGATAAATGGTAGCGGAAAAATACAGGAGGTGACTGAGGTCCCTCAAATTCGTCTTTATGTCATGGGGAGCAAGTGTAACAACACTTGGCTTCTGGATAGTGGAGCAAGCTCACATTCAACTTATGAGCGTGAGGATTTTGATACATACGAACCTCACACTAGTGACATCTCCATTGCTGATGGCACCATCATCAAAGCCGTTGGCAAGGGCTCTGTGATTTTTAGAACCTCTTATTCCAAGGACCTAGTCCTAGAAAATGTTCTTCACATCCCCTCCACCCTAGACAGAATCCTTTCTATAGCGAC